>CATIWQ010206901.1:0-22323 GCA_949673415.1 Euphorbia schlechtendalii
GCCGGTAGCCGTGCGGCTACTGTGCAAATACTATGCAAGTTACTATGCAACACTATGCGCAGGACCTTATGTTTCTTATTATTTACGGTTTGTGTCATTGAGTTTTCCTATAAATTGGATTCAATTTTCCTTATTCATTACACCTCAGAGATAAGAAATAAAATCTCTTTCATATTCTCTTTATGCTTCTCTTCTTATAGCTATAACATTCTTGCAGTTATAATTTTATTTCGAACAGTTATTATTATTATTATTATCATTATTATTCCTGAATAAAAATGAAGTACAGTAGAGTATATTTACCAATGTACCTTTTTAATTAGGGTAAATAATTATAACATCCCTGACTTTTTATCAAATACACTAGTACTTCCCTATGTTTTAAAAAATTACATATACCTCCCTGTGTTTTGACATTATCATACTATAACGTCCTTGTATCTTAAATTATATGTTTTTCTATCAAAATTGTTAACATAATAAGTATTTGTTAATATATTTACTTTTATTTTGTTAAAATTACGAGGTCTATAATCAGAGAAAGTATTGTTTTTGTAATTTATAAGACATTTCTATAAATTTTAATGTATGATCTCACGGGAAAAACAACAATAAAAATTTTTTTCAGAAGTCATTTTAATTTCTAAAATTCTAAGACATGATATGTAAAACCAATTTTTGTTCATAAACATATATTATGTTAAAAAATTCAATACAAAAAGAGATAATATGAAATACAAAAAGGTTATTGTATGACAATGATAAAACACGATAAGGTATAAGTAATTTTTCAAAATATAAAAAGGTATCAGTGATATAATTATTAGTTGGTGTCATTTTCAACTCCCTGATACATTGTCTCTCTATTTAAACCACTTGTCGCCTGCCTCTCACAACACACCTTAATTCATATTCGTTTCCTCTCCCCCCTCCCTCTCTCTACACACAGAAACAATTTCTCTCTCTCTACTGAAAGACAATGGAAAAGCTAATGAAATGTGAAGCAAATTATGTGTCATTGAGCCCATTAACATTCCTCAAAAGAGCTGCCTCTGTTTATGCAAACCGTGCTTCTGTTGTTTATGAATCCACCCGTTTCACTTGGTCTCAAACCTATGCCCGTTGCTGCTCTCTCGCTTCCTCTCTTCGATCTCTCAATGTCCTCAAAAACGACGTCGTAAGTTCCACTTCTTGCTTTCGGTTTTTCTTTCAATTGTTCTACTAGTGGATGAGTTGGAAACGTAAAAGAAATTGACATTTCTAATATGGTCGATTGATTATGTTTCTTCTCAGGTCTCTGTTTTGGCTCCAAATATTCCGGCTTTGTACGAGATGCATTTCGCCGTACCCATGGCCGGAGCGGTGCTGAATGCGATCAACACCCGCCTCGACGCCAAGACGATCGCCACCATACTCCGCCACTCCGAAGCCAAAGTCTTCTTTGTTGATTGCCAGTTTGTTCCTCTCGCTAAAGAGGCACTCCGGTTACTCATGGTGGATTCCGGCCTACCTCTAGTCATTGTGATCGACGACCTTGATTCCCCCACCGGCGTCCGGCTAGGCGAATTGGAGTACGAACAGCTCATTCAGAGGGGGAACCCGAGTTACTCCGGCGAGCTAATTGTAGACGAATGGGATCCAATCGCTTTGAATTACACATCGGGAACAACATCAGAACCTAAAGGCGTTGTTTACAGCCATAGAGGAGCTTATCTGAGCACTCTCAGCCTAATTCTCGGCTGGGAAATGGGATCCGAACCCGTTTATCTCTGGTCTCTCCCTATGTTCCATTGTAACGGCTGGACTTTCACGTGGGGAGTTGCCGCACGTGGCGGAACAAATGTTTGTCTCCGCAACACAACCGCTTTGGACATGTATAGGAACATCGATCTCCACAAAGTAACTCATATGTGTTGCGCTCCCATCGTGTTCAACATCATTCTCGAGGCGAAACCCGAAGAACGGTGTCGTATTGCTTCCCCCGTGCAAGTCCTCACCGGGGGGGCCCCGCCCCCGGCTTCTCTCCTTGAGAAGATCGAGCCGTTAGGGTTTCGCGTGACTCATGCTTATGGCCTGACCGAGGCCACCGGGCCCGCTTTGGTGTGCGAGTGGCAGAGCAAGTGGAACAAACTTTCGCGGGACGACCAGGCGAAACTCAAGGCCAGACAAGGGGTCAGCATTCTAACACTTGCCGATGTTGATGTTAAGGATTTATCGACGATGGTGAGTGTTCCTAGAGACGGGAAGACGATGGGGGAGATTGTTTTGAAAGGAAGTAGTTTGATGAAGGGGTATTTTAAGGATGAAAAGGCTACTCTTAAAGCGTTTAAGAATGGTTGGTTCGCGACTGGAGATGTTGGTGTGATACATCCAGACGGATACTTGGAAATAAAGGATAGATCGAAGGATGTGATCATTTCTGGTGGGGAAAATATTAGCAGCGTTGAATTGGAGTCTGTGTTGTACATGCATCCTCGAATACTTGAAGCAGCAGTTGTCGCAATGCCGCATCCTGTTTGGGGAGAAAGCCCTTGTGCTTTCGTAGCTGTGAAGAAGAATGCCGATGGAAAATCAGATAATGTAACCGAAGAAATTGTTATTGAATTCTGTCGGAAGAACCTTCCGAAATTTATGATTCCGAAAAAGGTGGTTGTAATGTCAGAACTACCGAAAACAGCCACAGGAAAGATTCAAAAGTTTCAGTTGAGAAGCTTAACGCAGACTTTTGAGGTGCCCAAAACAATAATGGATAGATCGAAGAGGACCGGAAAATCGAATAAAGTCAACAAGGAGATACCTGAATATCATGCTAGGCCTCATGAACATGTTCTTGCTATGTCTCGCCTTTGACTTAATTTTATTTAATAAAGTCTATTTCTGGTGAGTTCAATTAAATGAAGTTAATTTAAAACAAAGTATTTTAATCTCAAATTGCAATAAGGTTTTGTGTACATAAAGCAAGGAAGAAAGAGAGTTGAATTTTGTACTTTTATAAAATGGTATCAATCCGAATAATATAACTTAGTATATGGAATATGATTTAATAATGAATTAATTAGCTGTCCTTTGTCGCTGGCAATAGCATTATTTTATTGGATTTCGTACCATTAGTTATTTAGTTGATTCACAAGTTCTCGTTTCTTAATTATGTGTTTGCTTTCTCTAATTAGTTCACCAGATTTAAGTTGGTGAGAAAATATTTAGAAGAGGATGAAATTTAGGTTGTTGATATTGACAAGGATGAGCACATGGGCATTTCTAGCTTGTATTGTATTTTATAATTTGAAGTTGTTGCAGTGTTCATTCATGCGCTTCAAATTTTGAAACTATAAGTATAAAACTAATAATAAGTTTTTCAAAAATAAAATAATTTTTTTATAAATAAAAGAAAATTGGTATTA
Source organism: Euphorbia schlechtendalii (assembly GCA_949673415.1). NCBI lineage: Eukaryota > Viridiplantae > Streptophyta > Magnoliopsida > Malpighiales > Euphorbiaceae > Euphorbia > Euphorbia schlechtendalii. The sequence continues at coordinate 3,402 of CATIWQ010206901.1, forward strand.
TGAATATATATTGAAAGTAAAAGAATTAAAAAAATAAAAATTCCAAAGTTGTGAATAGTGCCACTTCACACTTCAAAATTTGTAAAAAAATTCTCTGTCCCCAATTATGTTCCCAACCCTGTCCTATCCAATTAGATAATACCACGTGTCAACTTTTATTATATTTTAATTAAAAAAGTAGGAGAGAGAAATTGATAATTATTAAAATATAATAAAAGTTGACACGTGACATTATCTGATTGAAAGGACAGGGTTGGGGATAGGGTTTGGGGACAGAGGATTTTTTTCCTCAAAATTTGAAGCTTGAATAAAGTGCATTGGAACTACTCCACTTCATTTCCAACACTAAACCCAATTATTAAAGTTGATTTGGAAATGTCCTGACACGCGGAGAAATTTTCATAAATATATTGGCCCAATGCATGTTCTACGATTACACCAATTTACAGGCGAAGCTACCACCGCCTCTAACTCGATCCATTTTCATGGATCGGGATTGGACACTCATTTTTTTATTGAGTATATATAACAAGTATTTGAGCCCAATGAAGTTTAAAAATATTAAAGACCGAACTTAATTTTTATATAAATATACTCAGACCTAGTCTGAGCTCGGCCAGATGACATTAACTTATTTAATATAAATTATAGTTAATAAATATTTTAGCATAAGTATTTTTATATTTGTATACTATTATAAATTAAATTCAAATGGATAATAAAATTATAGTTAAAATTTTGATTTTTTTTTAAATGTTAACATTTTGATATGTTTGTGTAAAATTTGGTGTTTTTATTATCCATACAAAAATTTCAAGATAAAATTATCATGAGCCATGGGTGAGATTGGAATGACCTCATAAGCCCAGATCAATCCGGACCTCAGGCCCCAAGTTCAATGTGTGAGCCGCACCACCTACTACAATAAATCCTATTTAGGATAGGAATCCTCAAAAATTAGTCTTCAACATAGAGGTACAATTATACTTGTAATATAACTTTATGCTGGATAAATACAGTAATTGAGGATTACCTCAAAACCTATATAAAAGTCAAAATGCCTCGAAGATATAAACGTTTTATCTTGAATTTCAATATTTACTTTATTTTATATGCTTTCTCTCTATATATTCTGATTTAGGCATAGGATAGTCCCTTGGAACCCTGATACTAACTCTTTGCTTTGTAGATTTCATTTAGCAAGGCGAAGGACCCGAATTCATAGGTTCGAGAATAAAACCCAAATTTTTTCTCCAATCTTTCAATACTTTAGTTATAAATTATATCTTTTGCAAATTAATGGAGAGCTTACAAAGTAAGGGGGACAAGGAAATCGTGTAGCTCTATAGAATCAAAATTGCAGTTTAATATCAAATAAAGTTAAGTGTTAAGGGAAATGCAGTGGCAAGGCCAGGTAAGGGGATGTGGGGTCTTGGACCTCACATTTTTTTTAAAATTAATATAAATATATAAGTAAATTGTTTTTGGATCCCGTAAAAATTATCATTGGATCTCATATTAGTATTAAAGATATTAGTTTATCTTTTTCTAAGTAAATGTTTATATATCTTCTTAAATTTATCTGTATTTTCTTTTTTTCTTTTACATTTTTATTTTATAATAAAAAAATTATAATTATTTATAACTAATTTTACAAATAATATAAAAGATTTTTTAATATGATATATATGGACATCACAGTAAAAAATTTTTGAATCCGCCACTGAGGAAATGGAAATTCTCAATCACATCATTGCCATGGAAAATGAATTTCCAACTTCCAAGTTCTTTCTCTCTTTCAATTTTTAAATCTTAAATTATGCATCTTTAATTGCAACAACGTCTACTTCACACTTTGTTCATTTACCTTTTATATATATGAAATTTTATTATAGTTTAAAATCTTGGAAACAACCCCAATTATTAGTTTTTTTAATATTTGTCAACCTAATGACTTGGAAACTTTATAATTTTTCTGTGTGGATAGGATGGCTAAGAGCCAGAGAAAATAGTTAAGCATTGTAGGATGCGGATTTGCAAGATTTGATTGCAAATATTTTGAAAATTATTTGTATTAAATTGAAGAAGATCAAATTATATCGAGAAAGGAGTGGGTTTTTTTATTGAAAAGAAATATTGATCGTCAGTAAAGAATTAAGATAAAGGGTGAAATTCTTAAAATGTCAAAATATATTAATTTAGTGAGCGTCAATATAACATGTGTGTGTGTATATATTAAATTATTTGACTAAGAATTCGAACAAAGAAAATGGTTTAATAAGTTTGTTACAGATCAAGTAAATGTTGAATTTAAAACGCGGATGCGTTAAGTGTAAATGAAATAAAATATGCAAATAATCAATTGCATGCAATAGCGCAGCTGTCGTTGCGGCATATCTGTATTTAAAAAATTTGCAATAAAGCCAACTATTTATATGTACTTTTAATTTGCAACTCCCACGAAATGCCTCAAAAATAAATAAAATATATGAAAGAAAACGGTAGTAGTTTTTTCGTTTTATTCTTTGTTTCTATTTGTATTTTTTGTATTTTACTTTTTTTGTCGTTATAAATTAGTTAGGTTTTAAATAATAATAATAATAATAATAATTAATGTGCTAGTTAATAAATTGTGAAAATTATGGAGGATAAATTTCATAAAAGTATCATGTGATTTCATTCATTTACAAAACAGAGTCTGAGAATTTTTTTTACAAAAGGAGACTATGTTTAAAAAAATTGTAAATAAAAGATTCTCAATATAAATTATGTCACAAAAATGGGTAATTTTCATTTTTATCTGAATTTTTGTGGGATGATTAATAAAAATACAGCACACGTCAATGATAAATTTCGTAATTTTTTGAATAGTGCAAATATATTACAATCACAAAATATAAAAATCATTTTAATAAAAAAAATCTCGGACAAGTACTCAAATTCGTATGTATAATTTTTAAATAATAAGTTTAAATTATTAGAATGTTTAATTATTTAAATTATTCAATGTAACACCATTATTCTGAAACCACAAACTCTCATTTGCAAAAAATATTCCTCAAAACCTATTTTGTAAATGAGTGAAATCATATGATACTTTTTTAAGTTTGTCCCGTTATGTATTACATCTTACTTTTCTTTTGAGAAATATAGATTTTTGAAGAGGTTATATTTCGAATCCAGGACCTTCTACCTCTACTTTGAGAGGTTTACTAATTGATCTAAATCCAATTAGTTATCATATCTTACTTTTAATGTTAGACATTAGTTATTTATTAATATATTATAAAAAAATTATTAATTTGACCGGTTGAATCCCGGTTCAACTTAGCTTGAACCATTGACTTTGACTCTCTATCTTTACCGGTTCGATGAGTCAATTATTGTGATTATTTGAAATATTTTTACACTTGTATACTACGGTCAAGTGGAAGATTACCATAGTTAAGAAAATGGGCATATAAGCATATGTTAAGTTAGTTTAGCTATTATAATTAGATGTTAATAGTTGTTAGTTGTTATAAATAATTTGTTTGTATATGAGTAACTAAAAATAATTGTTATTTAACAAATTGTAACAAATTTTTCTAGCTAGGAAATGAATATTGGGAATGGTCAAGTCTAAACATTATTTATATGATATATCTTTACAATAGAGTTCCCCAAATATGAGGAATGATTTATTTTTCCATTTTCGGAAATAGATTAAAATAATAATATATTTTTATTGCTTTTAGTTTTTATTCTAATGTTCTTTTTGTTAGTTTTATAATAAAATATTATTATTTTAGAATTTGATTTTGGGAAAGAAAAATGTGAAAAATTGTTAGAGAAAAAACATTATAGATCCTGTAAAATAAGATTTGGTGAATGGAAAATGGGGAATATTGTTGGAGATGCTCCTGGGGAAAATAGTAATGTGATGGTAGTTGGGGTCAATTTTCAATAGTAGTTGAATGTGTATACCAAAAACACTATCAATCACAATATGCATGACGCATACCCTTAGCCCTCAACTTTCATATGTTCATATTAACCCTTCAATTTGGTAAATGTGCGCTGCAATGCTCAGCTCTGAGTGTCACGTATTAACTTTTGTTTTGTTTGATTTTTTAAAAATATTATTTAAATAATTTACCAAAAATAAAAAATTGACATGTGACATTTAGGAGGTTCGCAAGTGCACTACATACAAAGTCGAGGGTAGCAGCTGTAGTGATTCTGAATAGATACAATGCTTGAATGGTTACCGTATGTCCTGGCATTATGGAGTACAAGGGCTTTTATTCAAAAATCTATTTATATACAGTTAAAAAATTTGGAATTGAACTCTTATCATTATCGACTAATCTAAATTTTTTTTAGAAATATAGAATTTTTACCAAATTAATTGATTGTGAGGTTTGAACTAATGATTCACATTTTTTGAATTTTTTAAGAGGTGGTCACAATCCGAAAACTATGATTAAACAAAATATTCAATTAAAGTCACTTTAAACTATAAGCCATGGGTTGATACACTCATTACATACTATGCACGTGTGTGGTCTAGGAAATATGAATTGAAATGTATAGGAAAATGGTCGTTATGGTAAGTGGTAACAATAAAATTGATGGGAAGTGTCTTAGTCAAGCAAGCCCCACCATGTGAATATGCAGACTCATGGAAAGCTTTCTTTCAAAGAAAAAAAGAAAGTAAAATCAAAAGGTCAACGGACTTCTTGTTCAAATTGTATACTGTTTATAGTCTCTTATTCTTATTCTAACCCCAAAAAAAAATCTCTCATTCTTTACCAATTCACTATCCAATTCATTAATAAAATAATCAACATGGATATTTTCGCCAATGTTCCCCTTACTCTTAAAGATTTTAAAAATGGATGGTTCACAACGGGATTCCGTCATTGGTGTGATAAATCTACAGGGATATCTCGAAATAAAATGATGGATTGAAAGATGTGATAACTTTTTTAGGAAAATTATTAGTATTGTTGAATTAGAGTTTGTTTTGTACATACATCCTCCAATACTCGAAGTAGCAGTCATTGCAATACCACGTCCTGTTTGGGGAGAAAAGCTCTTGGGCTTTTATAATCATGAATAATAATATTGTTAATGGAAAATCAAACGATATGAATTCGGTGATACCAAAAAAGGTGCTTGTAACGTTGAACTACAGAAAACGAACATTGGAAAGATTCAAAAGTTTTTGTGGAGAAATTTGATGCAAACTTTTGAGGTAATTTATAAAACAACAATGAATAAATTGAAAAAACAGAAAAAATCGAATCAAGTCAACCACGAGATATCGAAATATAATGCTAGACCTCATGAACATTGAAAGAAACAATGAATTTTTTTATTAATCACTCCGCGAATGAATTGTGTACCGTAGTTGGATATTGGTTCAGAGTTTGATTACAACTTGATAGTGGCTAACTAACTTGAAAATGTAAGAGAAGTGTGGTGAGTTTGGAAGAAAGCGGTTTGGCAAAGAAATCAGCAAGTTGCCGCTTTGGTGAAATGGGTAAAACATTTGGGAAGGATTCATTGATCATATTGCGGACTATACGGCAATCTAAATTTATATGTTTGGTTCTAATATGGAACACATGGTTGTGTGCAATGGCAATGGCTTCCTCATCGTTAGAGAATAAGGGAATGGGATTTTGAGTAGGGAAATGTAGGTCAGAAAGTAAGTAACTAAGCCAACGAAGTTCACAAGTTGTGGAACACATGTTGTGATATTCAGCCTCTACTGTCGATCTATCGATAGTGGTATGCTTTTTTAGTTCCCAAGAGATGAGGGAGGAGCCAAGCATGATATAATATCCTGTTAGTGACTTGTGAGACAACTTGCAAGACATGCATCATGCATGCTCAGATTTAGAAAATCCATAAGCAAGAAGTGCATTAGATAGCTCCAGACTTCTTCAGGCCATAAAGTGACCTAGTCAGTTTGCAAACTTGGTTTTAAGTTGTTGTAGAACCCTCAGGTGGTTCTAGACTAATCTCCTCGTCTATAGAGCCATGGATATAAGCATTGTTGATGTCGATTGAATAGGACACTATTTTGTTGTTGTCGTTGCCAAGATCAATCGGACATTCACGACCCTTATCAAAGGACTGAAACTATCTTGATAGTCAATGCACAAATTTTGGTTATAGCCTTTTACCATCAATCTAGCCTTGAACTTGTCAATATGTCCTTGTGGAGTGTACTTGATTCTATACACCCACTTGGAGTTGATTGCCTTCTTTTTCTTTGGTAACTCAACTAGTTGTCATCTATTGTTGTCTTCAAGTGTAGTTAGTTCCTTTTGCATAGCAAGAATCCATATGTTGTCCTTGTTTGCTTCATTGTAGTCTTTAGGCTCTTGTTCCCGTGAAGCATTGAGTAAAAAATTATAATTGTTAGTTGTTGCATCATTATGGTCTATTGATAGCTCTCTGTGATCTCTTTCTATTAGGTTGCACAATGTCAGACTGTATAGAAGGTTGTGTTTGTGTTTATGTAAGTTTATCTAAAAATGGAAAAAAATGTTCCCAGGAATTTCACATCCCTAAAAACCAAAAATTTGTTCAAAGAAGGATCCCATATCTTGAATTTTGAGATCCCATGTAGAAACTTAGGAATTATCTTTAGAAGAATTACTTTTATGTGGCAAACAAAGACATGTAGTGTACTGTAATCAGGGGGCTTAATATGCAACAACTCAAAAGGAGATAACCAGTTAAACACCTTAGTTGGTAACTATTAATGATTGTTGCCCCCCTGTGAGACTGCGTAGATGGTACTGTAGACTGCATTAGTAAAGCTCTAGTTGTATTTAACTTCCTCACTACCACACCATTTTGTTGGGGTGTGTAGACACAAGTTTTTTTTGTAGTATACTTGTAACGGAAAATATACTTATGCATTCCTCATTGCCAAATTTTGTACCATTATTTGTTCTAATGCACTTAACATGAACCTCAAACTATGTATGTATTAAATTTAGAAAGGCCTCTATAGCCTTTGGAGTCTGAAATTTGTTCTTTAGCAATATAAGCCACATAAATCTGATTTTACCATTTACAAAAATATACTTTTAAGAATTTATTTTATTTATTTTATATTTTTTATGTTCTGATTTTACAATTTTACGTTAATATGTTTTAATTTTACATTTTTACGTTCTGTATATACATCTGTTATATCTATTATATTGATAAAAGTTCGGGTGAAATTTATATATTGTATCATAGAACTCCTGAAATTAAAGTGTGAGTGTGTAATGGGCTAATACATTAATAAGCAAGCCAGATACTTTATTTTTCTCAATCCCTACAACATCTCTAGTATGAAATTGTAAAATTATTCTGAAATAGGAAGAAGTACGAATAACGGATTAAATTACAAAGTTAGAACAAAAAGGAACATAATGCTTCAAAATTCTCATAATAATCCCAACATAGAACAAAAATAAAGAAAACAATCTCGAAGGGTCAAACACAAAGTCAGCAGTTTCTATGAACAGATCACAAATCATAATAAAACACAAATGCAAGAATTACTTACATCCTGGAGATCTGGAGGGGAAATGCAGCTTCTTCCAGAATTGCACTCGTAAATGAAGGCTCGAGTTTCTCCGAGTTGCCGAGTCTCTTCCGTACTAGTTTTTGACAGTTGCGAGCGGCCATAACTCCGGCTGAGTAAGCTCCGTGGACCGATCCTTGGTGCTCCATACTAACAGCTTCGCCTCCAAAGAATAGATTTCCCAGTGGGGCCCGCAGCCTTTCGTACAAATCTGCTGGCTTCCCAACCACATCATACGAGTAGCAACCCAGAGAGTTTGGATCGGTTCCCCAGCGTGTCACGAGATATCGGATCTACAACGCCACGAGAACATTGCAACAAGTTCAGTCTGTTTCGCTTGCAAAATTGATATGTGCTTTGTAACTAAGTGTAGATAAAAGGGTGAAGGTATTGATATTACTTTGGGGGTTTCTTACATATACGAGATTTCCAGACAGAAATTTGGGTCAACACTAAAACCAATTTTAAAAAGGCTAAATAATTATAACATCCCCGTTTTTAGCACATACACTATCACCTCCCTGTGTTTTAAAGAATTACTTTTACCTCCTTGTGTTTTGTCATTTTCATACTATAACCTTCTTGTATTTTATATTATCCCTTTTTGTATTGAATTTCTTAACATAATATATGTTTATGAACAAAATTTAGTCTTATATATCATATCCTAAAATACTATGAATTAAAATGATTCCAAAAATGTTTTTTTATGGTTATATCATCTCGTGCGATCATACATTAAAAGTTCTCAAAATGTCTTACAAATTACAAAAAATACCTTCTATGATTATAAACATCGCAATACTAACAAAATAAAGATGAATATACCAACAAATGCTTATTATGTTAACAATTTTGATAAAATAACACATAATTTAAGATACAAGGAGGTTATAGTATAACAATGTCAAAACGTAGGGAGGTATAAATAATTTTTCAAAATATAAGGAGGTACTAGTGTATTTGATCAAAACTTAGGGAGACTATAATTATTTACCCTTTTAAAAAATACCATAAAACGGGAGTTTTTTTCGTTTTTGCATTTTTTAAAGTTTTCATTTACGTTTTTAACCAAATTTAAATTTGGTATAAAAAAAATGTTATACCAGAAAATCACTACAATTTGGTATAAAAAGTTATACCAAAATACAAAGGGGTATAAAAACGTAAAAAGGAAAAAAAACTTGAGAAAAGGTGTAAACGAAAAAATACATGTTTGGGACATAATTAAAAAAAATCTAAAAAAGGAGTATCTTTTACAGTTTCCTTATTACTTTCAGGGTTAACTCATTTCCATTTTTTACCAATGTCATTCTCCTAGCTCGGTTTTGACACTTCTCAAGCGAATAGGGATGCAAATTACATACAAACCAAAATCCATCGGCGATGACAAGGCAACTTAAAAAAGAAAGAATATTATCCAAGAATGAATGGTTATTGCTAAAATATTTCAATCAAATAGCCAAAATAAAAGACACATAACAATAGAAGATAAAAAACGGCGTACCGGCTCAGGTGCATCAGGGAACATCTTCTTAAGTTGAAGCATAACAAAACTTGCAGCAGCTTCATTGGAAAGATTCTCAAGATCATAAGCAAACCTTCCAGCAGCCATGTAGACAAGTACAGGGTAACCAGTAGCTTTGTGTAAATTGAGGAAATAGCCGCAGGCATAAGAAATGGGTGCGACAGTTCCCAACAATTCCACATTTGGCCAAAACTCTTCATCAAATTGCAGTGCTATCTTGTTTTCACTGCCAACACCCAAATCGGAAATCGCTGTAGCCTTCCACTCGGGTAATTTGGGTTGAAACTGGATTTTATTTGCTTTCAGAACCCCAACAGGTACTGTGATTATAACAGCGTCGGCTTTGAAAATTCTTCCATCCTCAACTGTGACTATTGCATCATTAGGCTGGTGACACACTTTTGTTACCCTGCACAAAATTCACAAAAATTTTATAATCCTTTTAATCCCAGCATACTGAAATCTAGATATCGCAACCACAGTAAGTAGTAACAGAAGGAGTGATCAGTCATTGACGAAAATTGATGTGTCAGCATATTCTCATTGTGACAGAATACCCAAAAAATAAATATTTAATAAAATAGTACAAGATATCAGCTGAAATACTGAGCAACTAGAAATCAGGCCTTAAAATAAATGGTTTGTTTTCTCAGATCTTCTAAATTTCATGATGGACTTGATTTTCGTAAGATTATAATGATACTTATGATGACTATATTATTAGTGCACACATAATGCAGACAGCCAGTCTTCATTGATCAAACAGCAAAAAAAAAAACCCTAAACAAATTACCGATAATCCCCCACCAGTACCACAACCAAGAAAGTTTAACGAGCAATCAACTATCAAGAAAATTTATGATTAGAGTAACCGACCCCCTATATAATTGCATTTTTATAATAGCTGAGCTTTTAATATGTAAAATCGTAAATAAGAACTAATCGAAAATATAGTATGGCATCCTTTTTTATTAAACTGACCCGAAAGTTCATCTTCTCAAATTAAAGGACAATAGAGGAGCTATTAGTTATGCAATATTTCAATTAATTTATTTTTCATAATCAACATATTCGGTTCAATTCTATATCTGCATTTAAAAATCGAACACGAATATAAATTTCTACATATCTGGATAAGAATTAACACTATCAATATAGCTTTGTATTTGTGTTGAAGATATTATAAATATAAACGAGAAATGACCAAGTGTTATCAGTAATGGAAGATACAAATTCAATTACTGTACTTATAAAAATTGCATTAACAAACCAAGAAAATAACCGAACATATGTACTCCATTCAAAGTTATCTGTCCTTTGGCTAAGATTTGCTAGTATAATTCCTTCAACTATAATTTATCTTTTCTGTTATAAATGCGAAGATAATTTTATTCAAGAAAAAATTTAGCATCATTATAAAGAATTCATTTTAAAACCGTAATTTATAATTCAATCAACCTGCATATTCTATGCCGGTTTTATGACACATTGAGTAAAAACAACTGATTCATGAAGGAAAAAGCAGGCATACCTGTGATTCAAGCGTATGTCAATGTCTTCTGCAAGAGCTTTAATTATTGGGTCATAACCTTGTACCATAAGTCCATGACCACCAGAAAGTACATGCTCCTGTAACACAAGAAAAACTACAACCATGTAAGCCCTCCATGAGCATAAAAACCTAAGAAGCTTTGTGATGAAAATTAACTTCCCCAAAAGGAACACAGATTCACACCCTTATATTATATACAAGGGCATGATAATTGACTACTGTTTCTTAATTTTCATTTGATTATAAACATTTTGACTACATATCAAATATTTGGTTGAGATGATAAGAAATTCCAGTCAATCAACCAAGCCATTATCCTCACGCCTCAGGCAATTTCAGACTGTAGCGCCTCGAGGGCGCCTAGCTCTTTTGAACACATTGTTTGGCAATAAGGAGAAGTTTAATAATGCCAGAATAATCACAGTTTGTTTCTATTTAAATGGAGGGCTACATCTTGATTCCACTACATTTGAACTGCTCGCAACCTCGAAGAAATCACAAACATGACAAGCTTGATTTTATAATCACCATAGAATGTTTGTTTAAAAAGTGTAGCATACTCTTTGATTATATATCTATGTAGAAAATAATATAGATGTAAGAATTGGAATACTATATTATATTGTGAACTCTATGCAGATTAGCCAGTTAGATGAATTAAAAAAATGAAAAAGTTGCAAAGAAATGCCGCTAAATTCGTGTAGAATTTAATACTCTATGCTATCAGTTCCTCGATTTGAAACATAGTTCTCAAGTATGTAGCAGCTGCTAGGACTTTTATTTTTTTGTTATGAGATCTACTTGATGTGACTTTCACATTTGACAAAACATATCATTATTGGATAGATTCACCAAAATTAATAGACAAATACCCAAAATTTATTGAAGTTGGATACACGTTAGACATTTCTTTTTGTTCATGCAATAAATAACACAATTCAAGAGATCACTTTATGCTGAGTACTCATTTGCAGGACCACCATGTGAATATAATGATACGAAATACCGAAAGAAACAGCAAGAAGGAAACCAATTGGCAAACATGCATGTTTTCTAAAAACCTTCCTAAAGTGAGAAAATAGAAGTAAAAATGGAGGAAAGGATACATAGACAACAACCGCCTATAATTTTACACTTAATACACGTATAGAACATTGACAAACAATAGTGGAAGTGCAAAATGACTTCCTATGTAAATCGAAGGGCCAAAGGCAAAATATAACTGCAAAGGGGAGAGGCCAAGTAATAGGTCTTCCCATCCAAAATTGTAGTTCCTTTATATTTTAATGTGTAAACTTAAATCCTAAAATTTGAGTTGGTCACGCGTCAGATGCAAAGTCTGCATTTATTAGTTTGAATTCCTAAGTGGCGATTGAGTTCATGTGGATGATAAGGGAGCGCTATTTAGCATTTACAAAGGGAACAAACTTAATTTGTTCTTCCGTGTAATCTCTATAAAAAAATTAAGATTGATTTTCCAATATCACCCTAAAGAGAATGCTCTCCTGCCTATTCCTTCACTGAAAATTTTTTCACATTAGCTTTATGGTCATATTATATTGTCATGCTTAGCAGATCTATGATATTATAATAGGTGCAACTTGCAATAGTTCACTTGCCTGATCCCACAGTTTCAGTGATATCAAATCTGCATCTACTGCGAACCAAGCTTCCATTCTACAAATGTACCATTGCAACACTTCATGTGCAAGTCCCTCCTGCCTGCAGAGCCAGAAATTGCATTAGCAACAGCCCAAACTCTCATCTTAATGGACATTTTAGAATCTTGAAATAAATTAATCATAAGTACCTTAATTCTGGGTGCCTATCTAGAACAAGCCAAATTGCTTGAAGAATAGACATGTCATCAGTGTGTTCATCTCTGACTCTCTCTGTCTACGAGATTAGACAAAAGAACTTTGTTTATTGTTCATAATATAAATGAATTCATGAATAAATAATGGAAAACGAACTCAGAAAGAAGATTCATAGCAATCCGAAATTCCGAATTGGAAGTGTCCTGATAGAGCAGAATTTATAACTGAAATAAACTCAATTCTAAGGTTTAATGGTATAATACATACCTCTTTGAGAATTTTCTTGAATATCTCTCCAACTTCTATGACCAGCTGTTGTGGAACTTGATGTCCATCAGCACAAAAAAGAATGCAACTGATAAAGCCAACCCATATCGAATTAGATTAATCCAATTTCAATTAATAAATTACAAATACAAACTCAAATAAAAGATCCAATGTCTACAAGTTCGCATTTCATAACGAAGATATCTGGTTTATATATATCTTATTTAGCTTTCCTTGATCCATGAAATAATAACATCTCACTAGGCTTCAGCAAAAAAAATAGCATTTTACAAGGCCATTGTGATATGCAAGTACAACTCTAACAATGGTGTTATTGAACATAAAAATAAACAAGAAATAGTGTAAGTTACTGAGTTAGCTCCACCGTCAAAGTCTGAAGTGCATTCTATACATAATGAAAATAGAAGAGCCCATAAATATGCTACCTCTCCAGATCATGGTCATATAATACAGAGTCATCACCGCTAGTCCGGTATAGTTTGAGCCCTAAAGATCGAATCAACGGAGCCAAGGGATTCTCATTGCAAACACCATGGAGCCTGAAGATAATTTCCACATAATCAGTAGCTCAATACAGCAGTGATCAGTTATTTACTTCAAACTAATGGAACCTCGTCAATATAGACAAACAGCACATATGAACATATTACTAGCCAAAGAAAAAGGTATTCAAGTAATCAACAGGAGCGCAATATATATATAAGAAAAAATACTTTCACGCAGCGTGTTATATCAATTAGGTTTCCAATGAAGTCATGAACAACTAGTATAGTAAATATGCAAATTGCAATCCCTTAAAAATGTGACTGATAAATGATATCATTAGTTCTATGTTACTTCAGCTCAGAAATTCTCTCTTGAACCATTACAGCATTCAGGTCAAACCCAAAAAAAACATTCATAAGCTATTTTTCAAGAAATTACAAACAAGGAATTATAGTGATAAACCAAAGATCCAAGCATATTTGAATAAAGAAATCTAATCATGAATTTTGGGATTAAATAACATAAATAAGTCCTGTAGGAATCTTTATATACGCCACAATGTTGTAGATCTAACTTTTTGTCACTAGAAACTTAACTGATAAATAAGTTATTCCAGAAGAACATAGAGAAAAAACCTGAAGAAAGAGATCTTACCATGATGCTCCCAAATCCACTGGATAACCAAATGAATAGTCAGTATGGATGCGGCCACCGATTCTATCTCGTGATTCCAACAAGACTACCTAGAAAAAATTGGCAAGTACATAACAGCAATTCAAGCTCTATACATATGAAATTGTGTGATAATAAGATGTAACAAACTCTCATCAACTTCTAAAAATTTACATGCTACACTATCCTGACCTTGAAAGATGCTTCATGTAGGACCCGTGCCGCAGCAAGCCCTGAAATGCCTCCACCAATCACAATGACAGAAGGTGATGGTGACCCATTTTGGTTCTCAGTGTGAGAAACAACTGTACCTATACATTAGTGAGGATGAATGATATTCACATGGAAATTAATCAACCTGACTTAAATACAAATATGTGCATAAATTACATATCCATATATATACTAATCCTACACTGAATCTTCTGCTAAGATGAATATTCCCAGTTTTGAATTATTGAAGGCACGAGGCTAGCAATTTAAACACCAACATACTGGCTTAAAAACAGTATCCCTATGCATTCCAAACAAGGATTAGAAGCAAAAAATTACTATAGAATAATTAATTAAATTATAAAAAAACAGAGGTATCTTAAATAAAATATGAACACAAGGTGATTGGGGGGACATTTAACATATAATGGTCTAGGAACAATTAGTTTAAATACAGGAACACATATAATAATCATTTATTCATCAGATTCTCGTGTTGTTTCTATCAGAAAATAAGATTGACTAAAAAAGAGCCAGCCAGGAAACTTTATAAGAGATAATGAAGACAGAATATCAAAAAAGAAAAATCAGTTTCTCAGCATATACTGTATCCCACCCCCCCAATTATATTCCATGTTTTCACAAGTCCAGTCAAAGATCTAAATTAAAAAACAAAACCATAAAAAGATATCTGAAAACAGATAAAATAGAAAACTGACCGTCTAACAAGAAACTATGTATAGACGAAATGTCGCCGGTATCCATTGGAGACAAAATCAATTAAAGAAATACAAATGGATGGCAGAGAAATTGAATCAAGTTAGGAACAGGAAAGGCAAAGGAGAACGAGAAATAGGAAAAGAAATGATGCGAAAGGAAAGGAAGAGAAGAATTAAGGGTGTATAGGGGTTACGAAATTAGAAATCAATTGAAAAGAATGATAGAGAATGAAAAGGAGAAGGCCGGCAATGAAGCGGCTGAGATTAGAAGAACAACGAAGCTTATCAAACCAGCTCATAATAAGAAAGGAAAGAGGGATCCAAAACTGCAAAAATTCCGGGAGGGCTTGAAATCGAAGCGTCAAGCGGCGGTTGCATAGATCGATTGAGAGCTAAAAGAAATCTAGATGGATTAATTGATGGAATCTCTGCTGTCCGCAATGAGAAAGAAATAAAGAAGAAGGAAGCAAAAGCAAAACTTGAATTTGCAGAGCTTCTTTCCGTTTGATCTTCCTTTTATGCCAACTTATATTAATAACAAACTCCTCGATGCCGATATTTTTGGCTTTTCCTTTTTATTTTATTATGGCCAGATACGCAAGTTTTACATAATACTGCTCATTCTTTCTAATTTTGCAAAAATACACTCTTCAGCTTGTTCGATTTTTTCTGTTGCGGAAAGAGAAATCAGAAAAATAATATTTTTAAAACAGTCAAAAATTGATGTGTGATTTTAAATAATTTGTAATAAATCTCACGTCAATGAGGTCAAATCATTTGCAATACAAGGGTGATCAAAGGAAAGAACGGTTCGAAGTGTCTTGAAATTTTCAAAAAATTATCTAATATTATATTTTAGTATTGTATTAACCAACCATTCACATTTGGTGTATTTTGTGGTAACTATATAACTTTGTCATTTTATACCGTTTGATGAGCAATATAGAATTTAACCATTTGGTTATTAAGGGAAAGATAAAAATGATCAAGGAAAAACCTTCACGTTTCTATTTAAATTTATAATTTAAATGTGTATTACAAAAATTAGAAAATATTAAATATGAATTTAATTAATCAGCATTTAAACATCGGCTAGTTTCCACCTACTTTCCGATACGTTAGCCGCCCCACTAGTATTGGTTTTTATAGATACTGATATAATAATCTGAACTGCTACGCGTCGTCAGTTTTTACTTCGCGTCGCCCGTATTTTTTCAAATACTTTCCTCTTTTACTCCTGGGCCTAATTTCTCTATATAACCCCACTTCACTAATTTTTTTTCTATTCTAACATCCAAACTTCAAATTCATACCCCAAACTTTCTCTATAATTTCAAAAAAAAATTTCCGGTGACATGGACGGAGGACGGAGGAAATCAGAAGCGTCGGCTCAGGTATTTTTTCGAATTTCGTTTCAAAATCGGGCGAGCTTTTTCCGGCCATGTTTCAGGCCGGAAAACATCACCGGTTTCCGGCGCCGGAAACCGGTCGGGTTTGCAATTTCCTGCACCGGAAACTGCAAACTGGCCGGAAACGGTTTGTTTCCACCAGAAACGAACGGATCGATTCGTTTCCGGTGGAAACAAACCGATTTGGTTCGTTTCCGTCGCCGGAAACGAACCAGGACTGGTTCGTTTCCACCGAAAACGAACCGATATGTTCGTTTCCGGTGGAAACAAACCGTTTCCGGCCAGTTTCCACCGGAAACGAATAATCCAGTCGTTTCCGGCAGAAACGTTCCGGCGGAAACGTTGGCCGACGGACCGGTTTCCAGCTACTGTTTCAAATTGCCGGAATAATTTTCCGGTCAACTACATTGGTGGCCGGAAAATCAGGCCAACTACATAAAATTCCGGCCAGGTGCATTGTTGGCCGGAATCAAATTCCGGCCAAAAACGTTGTCGACCGAAATTTAATTCCGGCCAACTATAAGCGAAATTTAAATAGGTTGGCCGGCTACATTAGTACGGTCAAAATTGTATGTCGGGATTAAATTGTTTGAAACGATAACCGGAATTTAAAAATTTTTATTCAAATACATGTTCGTAATGTCAGAAGTACATAAAATTTTATTTGGTAACGTAATAAAAGTTGGTAAAAAAATAAATTTAGTCGATTAAATATTTTTTTACGGAATATTTAAATATAGTCGATTATATTTAAATATTTATTTACGGAATATTTATTATATTGAATATTTCTTTAATAACATATTATTTTATTCAAGTTCGTTTTAATTATTTTGAATATTTGATTATTGAATACAGGATATGATGGGTTCGGACCCACGGGCGTTTGTTTCCCCAATGGACGATGGTGATGGCATTGACTGCAGTAGCCACTTCATCACATTTACAGAATTTCAAACAGCGGAAGATGCAGTTGAATGGGCAAGGAATATTTCAAAGGGATTTGGATTCGATCTCGTTATATCATCTTGGAAGGGAACAAAGAGCAGACTCATCAAATGTAGTCGTGGTCAGCCATATAAGGGGGAAAGACAAAAACTTGCCATTTTGCAAACGGATATTCACAAAAACAGAAAAATGCGGTTGCCCTTTCCAAATACAACTGAAGCAGAGTAGTTGGACTTCGAAGTGGTCAATTACAGTCGAAGCTGGATATCATGGCATGCACAACCATGTCATGTATAACTTTGACCATGTGGCTAGCCGGAACGGTGTGATTGGCCGGAATTATTTTCCGGCTGACCATGTGGCTGGCCGGAAAATAATTCCGGCCAACCACACAACTGGCCGGAATGTGACTGTGGGCGGAATTAAATTCCGGCCAACCATTACGTTGGTCGGAATAAAATTCCGGCCAGTTGCAACCTTGGCCGGAATTCCGGCCAACTGCACAGTTGACCGGTATTTTTTCAAGCCACATGTTTGGTTGGCCGGAATTAATTTCCGTCCGGGTGAAGTATAACTTTTTCGGTCGACATTTAAATCTTGCTAACTATAACCGGAATTTAATTAGTACGGTCAAAATTGTATGTCGGGATTAAATTGTTTGAGCCGATAATCGTATATCGGTGTAATTTTTAAAATTTTTTATTCAAATACATGTTCGTAATGTCAGAAGTACATAACATTTTATTTGGTAACATACTAACAGTTGGTAGAAAAATAAATTTAGTCGATTAAATATTTTTTTATGGAATATTTAATTTACTGGATTATTGATTTATTGAGTATTTATTTACTGAATATTTATTATATTGAATATTTCTTTTAATTATTTTATTGAATTTCGTTTTAACTGTTTTGAATATTTGTTTATTGAATACAGGATGTGATGGGTTTGGACCCACGACGCGTAGCTGCTCGCGGTCTTAACGCGTCTATGAGGCGACGGCAACAGCAAATACCGATACAGGATGTTGTGGAGACTGTCCCTGCCATGTCAACTTCAGGAGTAGGTTCGAGTTTTGCTACACCACACAGTCTCATCGGCGCAGATCCACTCATCTTTCGGGTCGGTGATTATGAGTTACACGATATGCCGGACTCAGAGGGAGGGGATGATTACGATGATGTAATGGATGACACTCATATGGTTAGGAGAAAGCGTGATTGAAGATTCGGTACTGAATCTTCTTCGAGTAGTAGGGAGCATGTGAGGAAGTGGATAGTTACCGAGCCTGTACCTGGTGGACCATATATTGGTGACACGATCCCGAGTTTTTTGGGTCATGTCACTTCTGAGATTTGGAGGGGTAATAAGAGGGAACATTTGAAGTGTCATAATAGACCGTCATGGTTGAAAGAACTGAGAGTTTGGTTTGAGAAGATGGATGGGAGAGGAAAGCAGATTCTCGAGAGGACTGGGGTGAGCCACTTGCCCTCTATTATGTATGATCACATTGACACGGATTTGATTTCTGCATTTGTTGAGCGGTGGCAGCCAGATACGAATTCTTTCCACTTGCCTTTTAGAGAGATGACTATTATGATGCATGATGTGCATTATATTTTAGGCATTTCTGTTGATGGATTGATTGTCTCGGAGGATGGTGGAACTGATCACATGAAGAATGTTGTGATGGAGATGCTTGCGGTTGGG
>CATIWQ010206907.1:0-12915 GCA_949673415.1 Euphorbia schlechtendalii
TATATATATTGTGTGTGTGTGTGTGTATATAAGCAATTTAAACCCCCTCTTAAGAAAGCAGAATCCAATTAAAAAAAATTGGAAAATCAAAGCTGAAAAGGTATAGAATTTAATACTCTATCAATACTTTCCATTTATAAATTTATACTCTGCAATCATAAAAATCCTCTCCTCTCTAGACTGCACTTTTATGTGATCTCTCTAGTTGAGTGACGAGAAAATTGTTTGCTTTCTTATAAGACTTTATTACTATGAATAGAATTATAATTATAAAAAATAAGTTAGAAAGAAACGATAGAGAATTAAGATGAGCTAGAATACTAAAAGAATTTTATTATAATAGATTTTATCGCTATTCAAAGGAAATAAGAACTAAAGACTTTACTTATCTTAACCTCCTTCTTGAATGGTATATAAGTCAGATACCTAATTGTTTACAAAACATTAGATATTATACCGGAAAGATATACGAATTAGAAGAAAAAATAAGAATTCTAAATTTAGAATTAACATCTATCATAATTTCTGAGAATTTAAAGTTTGTTCTATAAAGTTATAATTTTAAGAAGCTTATAATGAATAGAATCTTAGAACTAAAAAATAAGATAGAATTATCAGAAGAGAAATTAAGAGAAATTAATCTGTTATATGAATTCTATCAGATCAGATTAAATTATTATAATGAAGAACTTATAACTTATAGAAATTCACTAGAATTATATAATTGGCATAAATTTAGAATATTACACTTCGCATCTAAAACTATACTTGTCAGATTTAGTAGAAAAAGAATAGAAGATGAGATAAAAAGTTATAATCTTGAATTAACCTCAATTATTTTATCAGAATCTGAAAGTTTTAACATACGATTTTAATTGAGGCAGAAATTCAGAAGACCCCCCTAACTCTCGATCATTTCTTTCTAACTTATTTTTTATAATTATAATTCTATTCATAGTAATAAAGTCTTAAAAGAAAGCAAACAATTTTCTCGTCACTCAACTAGAGAGATCACATAAAAGTGCAGTCTAGAGAGGAGAGGATACTTATGATTGAAGAGTATAAAATTATAAATGGAAAGTATTGACAGAGTATTAAATTCTATACCTTTTCAGTTTGGATTTATCAATTTTTCTTAATTGGATTCTGCTTTCTTAAGAGGGGTTTTAAATTGCTTTGAAAGTTTAGAGTAAGTATTTTAGTAGAACTCCACTTCTTATTTATAGCTGACAATAATAAAGTATATCTGCTAATTGTTTATTACCGGATTTTTGTATTATGGCTTCTTGACGTAAGTGCTTACATTTTAGTCTTTTGAAATTGTTATTATTAATGGTTTATGACTCAGCATTAATAATGCTGAAGGTATCATCTTATCACTTTGTCTCGTAGTCAAAAGTCTTTCAAGTCTCTAAACCTAGAATGGTTATAAATTACAAACAATTAAATGATAATACTGAGGATAATGGATACGATATACCTAACAATGAAATGCTTATAAATAAAATACAAGGATCAAAATTTATGAGTAAATTTGATCTTAAATCAGGATACTATCAAATTAGAATGCACAAAGACTCTATAGAATAGACTGCTTTTATATGTCCAAATCCCATAATTTAGTTATAATTATCAGAATTAGTAATCTCAAAGAACCAAGAGAAGCATAGAATACTCATAATATTTGTAATACTTGTAATACTCAAGCTAGTAACTACTAAGCTTGTAATAATTAAGTTTTAATAAAAATATACTTTCTTGTTGGCTCAGCTCTTATTTAATTTTTGCAAATGGTTCTCTAATAAAATTTTTAATTGAAAGGTCTTCAAAAAATAATAGCAAAAGGCCTTGGGAAATAGGGCAGAAGAATTGTAAGTCCCGCTTTAAGTACCAGTTGGATGAGCTAAGAAATAAAGAAAATTTTTAATTAAAAGTTTTATAAGAAGATGGGAGCGGAAAATATTTGGATTTTCAGAAAATCAAAAGATAAATTTTAAAGAAAACTTAAAGGTTGAATTTTAAATTCCTTACTAAAAAACTTTTTAAGTTATCTGGAAATTTAAAAAGTTTTTACTTAAGCAGTTATGAGTAATCCTTAAGTTTTTGTTTAAACGGCTTATCTCAGGCTAATTTAGTCCTGTGTAAGTATTTCTAGGTTAGGTGTTTTCAACAAAGTTTTCTAAAAAATTTATTAATGATGTCTGAATATCAAAGAAATTTGTTAAAAGCCATAAATTGAAATAATTAAAATAATATAATTATTATAAATAATACTTTATTAGACAAAGTGATAAGGATAAGAAAGAGACTTTAAAGACTTTTGACTACGAGACAAAGTGATAAAATGATACCTTCAGCATTATTAATGCCGAGTCATAAACCATTAATAATAACAATTTCAAAAGACTAAAACGTAAGCACTTACGTCAAGAAGCCATAATACAAAAATCCGATAATAAACAATTAGCCGATATACTTTATTCTTGTCAGCTATAAATAAGAAGTGGAGTTCTGCTAAAATACTTACTCTAAACTTTCAAAGCAATTTAAAACCCCTCTTAAGAAAGCAGAATCCAATTAAGAAAAATTGATAAATCCAAGCTGAAACGGTATAGAATTTAATACTCTGTCAATACTTTCCATTTATAATTTTATACTCTTCAATCATAAGTATCCTCTCCTCTCTAGACTGCGCTTTTATGTGATCTCTTTAGCTGAGTGACGAGAAAAATTGTTTTGCTTTATATACTTTGTTATAATGAATAGAATTTTAATTATGAAAAATAAATTAGAAAGAAACGATAGAGAATTAAGACGAGCTAATATATTAAAAGAATATTATCATAATAAGCTTGATCATCATTCTGAAGAATTAAGAACTAAAGACTTTACTTATCCTAACCTCCTTCGTGAATGGTATATAAGTCAGATACCAATCTGTTTACAGAATATTAGATACTATACAGGACAGATACTCGAAATAGAAGAAGAAATACGAATACTAAATTTAGAATTAACTTCTATTATTATTGCTGAGAATTTAAACTTTGTCTTTTAAAGTTATAACTCTAAGAATTTCATGAATAGAATTTTAGAATTGAGAAATAAGATAGAATTAGCAGAAGAACAATTAAGAGAAATTAATCATTTATACGAATCCTATCAGACCAGATTAAATTATTATAATGAATAACTTATAACTTATAGAAATTCATTAGAATTATATAATTGGCATAAATCTAGAATATTACATTTTACATCTAAGACTATACTTTCCAGACTTAGTAGAAAAAGAATAGAAGATGAGATAAAAAGTTATAATCTTGAATTAACCTCGGTTATTTTATCAGAATCTGAAAATTTCAACATACAATTTTAATTGAGGTAGAAATTCAGGACCACCGCCCGATCTTGGTATCAGAGTGACGGAAGTAGATTCTCGAAATACTAATCATACTGGATAAATTAAGAAGACTAGAATACTTAGATTTAGTTATACCTAAAAGAAGTTATAATAAATCTATTACAAAAAAAACTTGCAACTTTGAAGATAAATCATACCATCATATATACCATAATACTGAAGAAAATACTATAGCATACCAATTAAATACTATAGTAGATATAATTATAAACTTATCAGAACATCTACATAAGACAGTTAAAATTATAATTGAATTATTAAGAACTATTGATAATTCTCAGATCATAAATAATAAAGAATATCTTTGAACTCAGATAGAGACTCTTAGAAATAGAGTTTAAAAGACTTTAAATAAAATCGATAAATTTCCTAATAAAAAAGAAATTAAAGAACTACTTTTACTACCTGAACAGTTAAATAGACAAACTCAGAAAATTCTAGAGGAATTGAGAAAAGAAATTAAAAATAAAATATTCCAAATTCAGAAACAAATTTCAGAATTTAAAAAGACTTTTATTGGTGAATGAATAATAAGTAAATAATATTATACAATAAAGCCAAAGAAGTAACTAGATCATATAATCAAGACAATCCTGACGGATTAGTAGATGGTACACAATTTATAACCAGACAAGATAAAATACAGACTAATCAACTTAATAATCTTATAGCTCTTGGAACTATAGGATTCGCTGACTTAGACGATCAATTAGAATATATAAGAAATTTAATAAAAGAATTTCATTTAGAAACTAAAGCAGAAAAACAAATAAACGAGAAAATACTAGAAGCAGTACATAATAAGTTAAACCGAGTTATTCAGACTCAAGAAATACAGCCCAATAATTCATTACAATTATTAGAAATAAATAAAAAAATTAGACAACATTAAAAGCTTAATACTTGATACTAATAAATTTTTTAGAGAAAATTTATTAAAATTAGACGGAATAAATACTAAGCTTGGATTAATACCTAAAGATTCATATACACCCGATAATTTAGAACCAAAGATAAAAAAATTAGAAAATTTATTAGAAAATATTTATAAAGATGCAGAAAATAAAAACGAATGATTAAATAATCTTTCAAATATAATAATATATAGTCAAAATAGTATAATACAAAGTTTAGAAAGCCAAAGTCAGTTAAAACTCAATCCAATAAGAACTAATACTTTTATAACTTATAATCCACCAGAAAATGAATAATAAATTCTTAGGAAGAAGTTATACTTTAAGAGGAAGTAGTAGTAATGCTACTAATACCGAAATACAAAGTGAGAACAAATTTAAATGAATTTTTGGTATAAAATCAAAAGAATATACTGAAGAAATAAATAAAAATGAAGTAATAGATGTTGAAAAAGACTTAGAAAATTATAAAAAAAATGAGAAAAAATTATTAAATCCTAAAATACTTTATCAGAAAGATAAATGGACAGAAAACTATAGACTCCTTAAGAAATCTGAAGAGAAATCTATAAAATGTGGAGATAATGAGATAGTTAAAATACTTTTATTAGAAAAATCTTTATCTAAACAAATATCTGAGGATGGATATAAATATACTCATTTAGGCCTAATTATAATAGGAATAAAAGGCATTACTAGGCAAGACCTAGGAGCACATACTATAATAACAATATACGATGATTCAATACAAGAAGAAGCTAATAAACTTATAAGTATAATGGATGTAGACATGAACAATAATAGAGGATTATTCTATTGTGTTCTAGAATTCTTCTTAGAATCAAAAGACTTACATCAAATAAAGATAGGAATCATGACTAAAGGTTATGGTTTAATAAATAGAAATAATCTTGTTATAACCATTGGATTAATTGGTAAATCAATTAATTCAACTAATATAAAATATAAATGTAAGGTGGAAGATATAATACAAGCCTTAGCATCAAAATGTATTAGATTTATAAAACCACTAAAATTTTCAGTTGAGATCTATGCTGGAATAGAATGGAATATAACTAGACTATTCGAAGAAAATCAAATAAAACTTATACCAGACCAAAGTCAAATCTTTGAAGATAATAGAGGAAGAATTAGTATTAGATTTGATAATAATAAAAATCAGACAGAAAATTTAGAAATAGATACCCAGACTGATAGTTCATGGGTTATTAATGATCAGAGCATAGACTTGGTAGATATAAAATTAGATCCTTTAGAAACTATATTTTATTATTTATATAATGAAGAATATTTTAAGACCAGAGAAAATTATAACAAAATTGTAATACAATTTATAAATCAATCTATACAAGAAAGACAAGACTGGATTAAGAAAGCATATGAGAATAAAAGACCTCAAATAATAATAGATATTTTCGAAAAAAGAATATATTTATAAGAAATTATAAGAGTATTAGAATTAGAAGAAATTGATACTAGAAGTAATTATACTAGAAACTTAATGGAGATAGAAGAATTAGAAGAATTCCTTAGTAATATACCAAAAGAATTAATAGATGGAACATCAGGAACTAAAATAGAAATACCTTTAGAACCTCCAAAAAATAGACCTACACCTATAAATTATACTAGAGGAAATATACCTCCAAGACAATATACTGAATACCAAAGTAATAACAAAAGATATAAATCTAAAGGAAAAAGATTTCCTATAGGGATATACAAAGAAGAAAGTCTATAGCAGTTAGAAAAATATTCGCCTCAAATTTGGCTAGAAGTTATACAGCAATGGAAAAGCCTAACTGTTAAGAATTATCTAGAAAAGAATTTTAATCATACTACAGAACAGATGTATAGTTTTTTAGAAACTACACTGGGAAATACTGTCAAAAGGGCATGGGATGATTTTAAAATCAATTTCCCACAAGAATATACTAGACTAATAAATGTAGGAAATAATCCATGGAATTTTTGTAATACTATAAGCAATCTTTTGACTGCAACAGACCCTAATATTGGATCAATTATATAGCAAAAAGAAGCAGTAAGAAATTTAGAGCAATTATAGCTTAATGACTGGAAATATATAGTACCATTTTTAAATGACTATATACATTTTACAGCCAAAAAAGCCAAAATACTTATAGTAAAGAATTCATGAAAAAATTGCTTCTTAAACTTCCTGGACCACTAGGTCAAGAAATACAAGAAGAGGGAAATAAGTTTTTAGAAAAAGAGAGTAAATATACTTTAAATATAAATACACTAGTATACCAAATAATGAAGCATTTAGAAAAGAAATGCATAGAAGTAAGCATACGAAGACAAATGAAAGACAACTATGGATTTTGTAATAATATATATACACCGCAACAATACGGACAAGAAAATTGTATTTCTTGTAACAAGAAATCTAAGAATAAAAATTATAAATACTATAAAACCAAGAAACCATATAATAAAACAAGAAAGTCATACTATATTAGAAAATCCAAGACTAATGCTAGAAAACCATTTTTAAACCCTAAAAGACATGTTAGAAGGTTTAATGATAAAAGACAATATAAAGATACCATTACATTTTATGCATGTGGAGAAATAGGTCATTTTTCTACTAAATGTCCTAATAAACATAATATACATACTAGAGAATCAAGGTTAGTAGAAAATATTAATTTAAAACTAGCAATAACTGAAGAAGCTAGTGATACAGAAACTATATACTCCATAGTAAGCGAAGTAGAAGAATATACTTCTGAGGATGATGAGAATGATAACGAACCATTAGACTTATTAGATGCAATGGAAAGATATAAAAAAAATATAAATATAGACTTTATGGATAGAACTGAATGTATAGAACATACATGGCATCATAGAAAAGGAAACGATGATAAAGAATGTTATAATTGTCATTTATACCCAGTAATAGAATTAAGAGCTCAATGTTATAATTGTTATACAGAAATTTGTAAATACTGTTGGGAAGAAGATAATAGTTTAGAATGACCAACGTTAGCAACAGAATCTAAAAATACTTATATTTTTAAAGATAATATAGAACAAAGAATTTGGAGAGAAAGATTTAGATTAATGGAAGAGAGAATTTCTAATCTAGAAGAAAGAATAAGTATACTGGACGAAGAGAAATTAGAAATAACAATACAAGAAAATAGTCAGAAACATATTATGGATTTACTGGAAATTGATACAAATGATGAAATTCTAATAGACTTATACGAAAAAAGGTTTAATTACCATAGGATTAATAGACAACCTTATAAAACCCCATATACAAGCTATACTATTGAAATAACATGTAAAATACAGAATTTAATTATACAAGGATTAGCATTAATAGACTCTAGATGTTCAACATCTAAAATAGATGATAAACTAATTCCTTCGAAATACAAACATAATTTAGACAGACCTACCATTGGAAGAAAAATGGACGGTAGTATAACTATGTGTTCACAATACATACTAGAAATCATTATAGAAATGGTAGATATAAATAAGGATAAATTAGTTACTACTATAACTAATATTCCAGTTAGAAATTTATACCAATTAGGATACTTAGCTATTATAGGATTAGACAATCTTATACATGATAACAGAATGGCAATAATAACTAAAGACTATATAAGTTTTAGTTTCAATACTTTTTCTATACCACTTGCCACTAAAACTTTTCTCAAGGGGATGAGAGGCATACAGAGAAACAAAACCAGATAAACTATTTAGAAGATACAACAGAATTTCATATAATAGAATCTGATTATATATACTCCAATCAATTAAATAATATAATCTTAGACGATGATATTCTACAATATCAATCTAAACTTGAAAAATTAGAAATAATAGGAGAAAACCCTCAAGAAATACTAGAATAGAAATCCAATAGAATACAAATTAGAAATTATAAATCCTGATATAACTATAAGAGCAAAGGCAATACCTGCTAATAATCAAGAATTAGAATGGTATAAAGAAGCTCTAGAAGAATTAATAAAAAATAAATTTATTAGACTGTCAGAATCAAGGCATATATCACCTAGTTTCTTTGTTAATAATAATCTAGAAAAGAAATGAGGAAAGCCTAGAATGGTAATAAATTATAAGCAGTTAAATGATAATACTGAAGATAACGGATACGATATACCTAATAAAGAAATGCTTATAAATAAAATACAAGGATCGAAATTTATGAGTAAATTCGATCTTAAATCAGGATACTAACAGATAAGAATGCATAAAGACTCTATAGAATGTACTACATTTATTTGTCCAAATCCCATAGGACATTGGGAATGGTTGGTAATGCCATTAGGACTTAAAAAAGCGCCAGCAGTTTTTCAAAAAAGAATGGATAGAAGTTTTGAAGATTATTCAGAATTTACTGTAGTATACATAGACAATATACTTGTTTTTAGTCTAACAACTAAAGACCATAATAGACACCTTAGACAAGTTTTTAAGAAATTTGAAGAGAATGGCCTAATAATATCAAAGAAAAAGATAGAACTGGAAAAAACTAAGATAAATTTCTTAGGAGTTATAATTGGAGATGGAAAAATAGAATTACAGCCGCATATAACTAATAAGATACTAGACTTCCTTGAGACTATAAAAAAAAGAAAAAATTACAACAAATACTAGGTTTGTTGAATTATGCTAGACCTTTTATAAAAGACTTATCTAAATATGTAAAACCATTATACCTAAAAACAGGTAAAGAAGTGTTTGAGAAATTAAACTATAAAGACTATTAAATAATTAGAAGTATAAAAGAAAAGGTAAAAAATTTACCTAAATTAGAAATCCCGTTAGATACAGACTATATAATAATAGAAACTGATGGATCGGCATCAGGTTGGGGAGCTGTTTTAATCATCAAGCCAAATAAGACTTCAAATAAATCAGAAGAAAGAATTTGTAGATACTCTAGTGGATCCTTTAAGGAAAAAGGAGAAATTAATACTATAGACTCAGAATTATTAGCTATATACTATGCATTGGAATCATTTGAATTCTTTATAATTGGAAAGACTGAATTCACTATTAGAATGAATTGCATTGCTATTGTTAAATACTATAACAATTTAAAGAAAGAAAAGAAAAGATCATCATATAAAAGATGACATAAATTAACTTCACTCTTATTACAGAAAGGTTATAAACCATAATTAGAACATATACAGGGTGAAAATAATAAGATTGCTGATATACTATCTAGACTCTTACAATTTTTTGATTTTGCAGGAAATACTACCAATTAGAATGAGAGAAGATAAATAAGAAGATGAGACCTTATAAAGATAAAGGAAAATTAACAAGATACCAAGGAAATACTTCAGTCAGACCTTCACTAGAAGATTTAATAAATACCTCAAAAAATAGACAATTGCTAGAAGATATACAAATGATAAATAAAAACAGCCTAAACTAAAGGCTCCGGTGTTCTTAGACAAGCTTAATTTTACAGACTTTGGAGAGACCTCTTGGGAATTTAATTATCCTAAGGGAACTATACTAAATGATACTGAAAGAATAATGCTAGATAACTTACTGGTAGCAGTAAAGAGAAAAGATGATAGACATGCAATTGCAGTTATAAATGGGTTTATTTATTACTTTACCGAGAGAAATACTAATAACATTGATTATGTAGTATATAATGGTCCTTAGCCAGGGATCTATAAGACTTGGGAGCAAGTTATACAAGTTACCAAGCATAAAGACCCTAAATACAAGATATACCTATCAATAAAAGAAGCTCATACAGAGGCAAAGAATTACTTGACTACTTTTTATACCAGCCCAGAAATAACTAAGGAAACTGTAAATATGGAAGACATACTACCAATGCATGTGGAAATACCAGATGATATACCACAAGAAATAATAAATATGAAGAAAAAGATACATGATTGCATGGAGAATTAATTGAGAAAGAACAAGAGGAAAACCTTATGAGAAAGAAAATACAAGACTTAGAATCCAAATTAGAACACTGCAAAAATAATACATCATACGCAGGGATAATAAGTGATAAAGGCAATACCAAAGAAGATTTAATCTTAGAAAGATTAGAAAAGATCTACGACAGCACCGAAACTACTAAAGACCTAGTCGTAAAAATAGAAAATACTACTAAAGAAGTAGAAAAGGCCCAATATGATTTAGCAAATGGGCTTGAGACTATAGACTCCAGACCATATGAAGGATGGGCCAATTAGTTCAATAATATATTTGAATTTCCAAATCAGATGAATTTAAGACTACAAAGGCCCATAATAGATTTTAATACTTAAGAAAATATGGATCTAGAAGAGGCCCAAAGAGTAGAGACACCTGGGGCATCCAGCAAAGCCCAAGAAGAAAAATCTACAGCATCCAAGGGGAATATACCACTCTAGAAGAGAAGACAGTTGGAAATAATTCTAGAAGAGAAGATACTGGAAAAGAAGATAAGAGATAGCTGGAGGAAAGATAGACATTAAACGGTGTAGTGGGAAAATGTCCCCACCACCATTAATATTTTATTTTTATTTTTTTGTATAAATATGAGCAAAGAAGATAATTAGAGGCAGATTACTAAACTACTAAGAAAACCATCAGAATTAGTAATCTCAAAGAACCAAGAGAAGCATAGAATACTCATAATACTTGTAATACTCAAGCTAGTAACTACTAAGCTTGTAATAATTAAGTTTTAATAAAAATATACTTTCTTGTTGGCTCAGCTCTTATTTAATTTCTACAAACGGTTCTCTAATAAAATTTTTAATTGAAAGGTTTTCAAAAAATAATAGCAAAAGGCCTTGGGAAATAGGGCAGAAGAATTGTAAGTCCCGCTTTAAGTACCAGTTGGATGAGCTAAGAAATAAAGAAAATTTTTAATTAAAAGTTTTATAAGAAGATGGGAGTGGAAAATATTTGGATTTTTAGAAAATCAAAAGATAAATTTTAAAGAAAACTTAAAGGTTGAATTTTAAATTCTTTACTAAAAAACTTTTTAAGTTATCTGGAAATTTAAAGAGTTTTTACTTAAGCAATTAGGAGTAATCCTTAAGTTTTTGTTTAAACGGCTTATCTCAGGCTAATTTAGTCCTGTGTAAGTATTTCCAGGTTAGGTGTTTTTGACAAAGTTTTCTAAAAAAATTTGTTAAAATAATTTTTGAAAATCAAGGAAATTTGATAGAGCTATAATAAGGAAATTAAATTAAGAAATAGAATTACTTTAAAAGATAGAATACATTAATTAGACAAAGAAAGAAAGTAACGTGTTTAGACAAAACAAAATAAAGAGAAAGACGTTCTAGCATTATTAATGCTGGATCATAAATACATTGAATATAATAAAAGACAAAACAAGATAAAGACAGGCAATAACATTAAAAATGTAAGCAATGATGTTTTTCAAAGACTTTAGAAGATCCGGTAAAGAAAAGTAAACGGTATACACCATAATTTCAGCTATAAATTGAGAGTCAGACTTTGCTTAAACTCACACTAAAACTTTTAAGGTAATTTGAAAACACCTGTGAGCAAGCAGAATCTAATCAAGAAAAATTGATAAACCAAAGCTGAAAAGGTATAAATTTAATATTTTACTAATACTTTGAATTTATAATTTTATACTTTGCAATCATAAGTATCCTCTCCTCTCTAGACTGCGCTTTTATGTGATCTCTCTAGCAAAGTGACGAGAAAACTTGTTTTGCTTTATATACTTTGTTATAATGAACAGAATTTTAATTATAAAAAATAAATTAGAAAGAAACGATAGAGAATTAAGATGAGCTAATATATTAAAAGAATATTATTATAATAAGCTAGATCGTCATTCCGAAGAATTAAGAACTAAAGACTTTACTTATCTTAACCTCCTTCGTGAATGTTATAAAAGTCAGATACCAATCTGTTTACAGAATATTAGATACTATACAGGACAGATATTCGAAATAGAAGAAGAAATAAGAATACTAAATTTAGAATTAACTTCTATTATTATTGCTGAGAATTTAAACTTTGTCTTATAAAGTTATAACTCTAAGAATTTCACGAATAGAATTTTAGAATTAAGAAATAAGATAGAATTAGCAGAAGAACAATTAAGAGAAATTAATCTTTTATACGAATTCTATCAGACCAGATTAAATTATTATAATGAAGAACTTATAACTTATAGAAATTCATTAGAATTATATAATTGGCATAAATCTAGAATATTACATTTTACATCTAAGACTATACTTGCCAGACTTTGTAGAAAAGAATAATAGATGAGATAAAAAGTTATAATCTTGAATTAACCTTAGTTATTTTATCAGAATCTGAAAATTTTAACATACAATTTTAATTGAGGCAGAAATTCAGGACCACTGCCCTGATCTTGGTATCAGAGTGACGGAAGTAGATTCTCGAAATACTAATCACATTGGATAAATTAAGAAGAATAGAACACTTAGATTTAGTTATACCTAAAAGAAGTTATAATAAATCTGTTACAAAAAAAAACTTGTAACTTTGAAGATAAATCAT
>CATIWQ010206914.1:0-18837 GCA_949673415.1 Euphorbia schlechtendalii
TATATTTGATGAATGTGAAGTCGTTAATAATACTATTATATTAAAACTATTTTAGCGGTCCTGTCAATTTTTCAATTAGAGAAAATCAGAATTTTTAGACAAGAATTTCGAATGCAAAATACTGTGATTTTTCGAATCAACATGATGTATTACCAATTTCAGGTATTTATATTTGTCCAAGGGATATGTCCAAAAGACATGAATTTTTGGGATTATAAAGGTTTCGAAAATACATGAATTTTCAGGAAAAATGCAAGTTTGATCCAAAAAACATGACTTTTCGGGGGTAATAATCAGTGTTATTCAAACCGTACCATACCGGCCGGTTCAACCGGGTACCGGCCGGGTATACGGTCGGTTTGAAGTACTTTACCGGTTTTGAAGAAAATAGCTTCCTACCGGTAAAATACCGGTTAA
Organism: Euphorbia schlechtendalii; assembly: GCA_949673415.1. Classification (NCBI taxonomy): domain Eukaryota; kingdom Viridiplantae; phylum Streptophyta; class Magnoliopsida; order Malpighiales; family Euphorbiaceae; genus Euphorbia; species Euphorbia schlechtendalii. The sequence goes on from CATIWQ010206914.1 coordinate 418, forward strand.
ACCACTAAACCGGTTAACCGGTATTTAAAAAAAATTTCAAACTTTAATTTAAAAGCTTCACGTTCAAGTTCTTTGCTTTTATCGCTACGTTCCTTTCAAAATCAAAATGAAAAAAGTAAAATCTTAGAATTAATAAAGATTTGTTAAAATTAAAATTTGAAAATTTGTTAAAGATATTTATTATTTAAATACTACATTATTTTTAAAAAAATTCATTAATTCGGTATTATCACCGGTAATACCGGTCATACCACGTACCATTAGCTTCACCAGTATCGTGTCCGGTACGGTATTGATAACATTGGTAATAATAGAAAAATTTTCAGAATAGCTCGATCCCAGCTGGGGGTGCTGCCCCTTAGACCACGCCAGGGGCTGCCACTCTCGGGAGCGCTGCCCCAAGACCCCCGAATCATAATAGATACTGAACAAGCATGCACTACGCATTCTCCCGACTTGTTCGATGATATATCACGATCACGTTGATCAATTAATCTACATATACATACACACACACATACACACACATACATACATACATACATACATACATACATACATACATACATACATACATACATACATACATACATAATTTTGGCTATATGAAGCTCAAGAAGTTCGGAATGGACTTTGTAATATCAAATATAATAGAGATTAGCACATATATTGTAAATTAAACATTATACATAAAATAATTAAGCTAGTGTAAGATGCATAAGCACAAAGACTAAGTGAACTATTTATCCTAAGATTTATACGTTAAAATAAATCTTTTTGAAAACATTGAGTGTTGAATTCAGGATCCCCACTTCAATTTTAAAAGATATATCAAATGAACTATTTTGAATTAATACATCATGTTTTTTTCTCCGAAACCTAGCTGCATTACTAGGAGAAAGGGAAAATGTAAATGTTGTATTCTTTCTCTTTCTCCATTCTCTTCTTACTACATCTCCATCAAACATATAAAACTTTATTGAGTTATTGTAGGTCTTTATTACTTTGTCTATATTCTATATCTCGAATTACATTTATTTTCTGCTCGATCTCTTTAATTCAGTATTTTGTTCATTTATTCTTGTCCGAGTTTACTCTAGCATTCGAGAATTCGTAGTCATAAATCTATCAGATCTACACAATTTTACTAAGGTCTATTCAGATTTCTTTTATCAAGAAATGTTTGCAATAACATTTTTGTAGAATTTAAAGCATATAATCTATCGCAACATATATTCTAATCTATCAATCACAATGAAACAATCTAAAGTGAATAGTCATACCTCTTGTAGCGCAGATCCGAGTTGATTCCTAATCCAAGTAGCGTCGATCGATATTAACAAGAGTCGGAGAAAATAAAATTTTCTCCCAAATGCGCTATGCTTCTAACAATTTTGATTGATGGAAATTAGGTTAAGGTTATATTTATATGATTTTTATTTTTAAAAAGTATTATTTAATTCATTCCGGGTGCATTTGATAATTATTAATGTTTTAGTTTAATGATTAAGATTAAAGTTGTAATTTTTAAAAATCTCGTATTCGAGTCAAACTGAGACGTATGGAGTTTTTCTTTTCATTTAACGTAATCGTTATTGTGCAACTTTTTAAAAAAATATGTGTGTTTTATAATTTTTGTTATAGGTTTACTTTTTATTGATTTACTTGACATTTGCGGATTGTTTTATTCCTTTTATAGATTTTGTACCAGCTTTTGCTTTTGCAATTGTATTTTCCGTTGATGGAATTATATACGGTTTTACAAAGAAAACTAATTAAGTTTATTCTTAACAATATTGACTTTCCTAAACAAGTTCTTCAGATAGTTAAATCCGTTCAATTCACCTAGTAAATGAAAATTTTAAAATAAGTAATCATACTTTAGTCGGACATGCATGAAACTTTGTAATTTTTTTTAATCTTTAATCATAGTTTTAAATAATTCTAAACGTGGATTCGGAATCGTATCACTTTTAAATGAAAATAATAATTTAAAATAATTTAAATAATTCAAATATGAAAAATAATCAAATACATTATACCACGTCATCAGGAAAAAAAAACTAATTGCAGTATAGTAACCATTATTTACATATCATTAAAAGTGTTAATATATTTTTAAAATTAATAGGATAGCCCAATCAGCGGTCTAACATATTACTATTGTATTTTGATTAAAATTGGCGCCCGGCTAATCTGTAACTTATTTTTTTTATAAAGCTCGTACAAGCGTTAAATATTACTCCTATTCTAATTTACTTTTCTATCTCTTTTATCCATAATTTTCTATTTCTTCTATCTCTACATGTTTTTTTTTTTTCAAATAATGCATTTTAATTATTTTCGATATTTGGGATAGTGGGAGCCGGTATTTGAAATACGTTGCTCCTACTAGATGACACTATCTCATTAAATAAAAATTGGAGAAAATGGCTCTATTTGAAACATGTTATTTCAAATACTCGGCTACAGTATAAAATCCCAAATATTTTTCTATTTTTTCATTTTAATTTGATTAAAAAATGTATTTTACAAATGTCATACATGATTAATAAATTACCTTCACTTTTTTTTTGTTTTAGATATGTAATTACAACTTTCATGGGGTTTGTCTACATACATTACTACCTTCCGAAGGTTTTTCAATATAATTTATATCCCCCAATGTTTTGTTTACATCCAACTATTAACTCATTGTATTAACTTTCATAACTTCATCCAAATAGGTTTTTGTTTGATAGAATTACCCTTATAATTTTTTTTCTCCATTTACCTTTTTTTCACGATATATTTTCATCTAACATTCTTCTTTCTTGATTTCTCCATCTTTCATTTCAAACTTCTTTCCCTCGCATAGTTTTTCCATCTAACTATCACTATATTTTGTTAAATTTTATAGTTAGCATCAATATAAAACTGATCCATCAATGTCATACCATCTGTTCCAAAAGTTATATCAGCACAAGTATTATTTTAGCTGCTAGAGATTTCTTTTATACAATTTTGGTGGTAATGATTGCAACGAATGGAAAATTACTTTGTAGTATGAGCAATGATTTTGAGATCCTATATGTGAGAACGATCTGCCTTTGTTAAGTGATATTATAATACCAAAATTTTCATTTCAATATATTGAAGCTCGAATTCGAATCTGAAATATAAAAGGACATCTCAATGATCTTGTAACCTTTAATTAGCTACACCTGTGTAACTCACTTCCCCGAATATTCTAATGGATGTCCCTTATATTATATTATGTATATGTAGTATGATACATTATTGTAATAATATATGAAATGGTATGTTATTATTATATATGCTATAATACATGGAAAATTAGAAATGAAATAAAAATATTATTAGCAATTAACACAGATAAATAAAAAAGGAGTCCGTGGCCGTTTTAGTTAGATAGGATATACGATTTGTTTTTTAGACAATGGTATTAAAATAAAAAGATTTGATATGAAAAAATGAAAGACAAGTTAGAAGGAAATGTATAGAAGGAGTGAAAGATCAATTATGTGAAACAGAAAAATGGGGACGTAAGAGAGCAGCCACTGAGGAGGGACAGTTGGGAGATAAATTGAAAAATAACAGTTCATTAACCGTGAAGAATTAGATGGATAAATAAAAATACAAAGGTAATTTTGTTAGATAAAAAGATTTTTGGATGAAAAAGTTGTAATAATTAATATAAAGAGATTATAGTTGGATGTAAATAAAATATAAGATCATGTAAATTACATTGAAAAATCTTAAAAAAGTAGCAGTGTATTATAATAAATATGGAAAAAATTATAATTATTTACCTTTATTCGTTTGTACTGTTACGGTGAGATCATGTACGATAATGAGACAGAAGAAAGTTCTGTTACTGCATTGAGAAAAATTGATATAATTGATGTACTATATTTGTGAATTTGAGTCATCATTCCCGAATCCTACCGAAGTGATGAAATTATGCAAAGAAAACTCTATTGAAGCGGCATTTGGGAGAGTCAGGCCAGTAGTCATGGCCCATTAACTCTTTTACTGAGTATTATTATTTTTCATTTTATTCAATTTCAAAAGAAAAACAAAAACAAAAATATTTTTGTAAGATTCGATGACAGGTGGAGAACAATGATTGGTCTCCAGCGGATGAGGATATAAAACTAATGAACATAGTCCATTCAATTTCTGCTTATACTGACCATTGTCAGTTACATTTATCTGCAAGTCTAAACCATATATATTATTGTTAAAGCTTTCAACTAAAATCATTTCATCTTCTTCTTAATTTTTCCCTCAATCAGCTCAAAAATGGCATCCATTTCTTCATGCAAATTGGCCACAGTTTTGCCATCAGCAGTAGGCTTCAACTCAACCAGGCTTCATTTATCGCCTGTTCTTGGTAACCCACTTCTTTAATTTTTGTTCTTTTATTGTTTTTTGTTTAAATTATTTCAAGATCACTTCTATCTATACTACTATGGTGATTAGGATTGTATTCTATTGACTTTACCAATATTTTTAGCTAATATTGTTTCAGTATATATCTTTATTTGAAATTTGATCTTATTCTTTTTGTTTAATGCATATTATAGAATGTTCATTGATGGTGCAAAGTTCTTTTCAACTTTTATTTCAGTACAAGTAAGAAGTCGAAAATAACCGAGTTACCTATACATAAAAAGAAGTACGGTACTAACAAAACTTAAAGAATCTAGGTAAAATAATATAAAAATTAATAAAATGTATATCCGCTAAAAGAAAGTTAAAATAAAATTAATAAAATGAATCCTTACTAAATAAAAGGTTAAAATAAAAATTAACTATTCTACGGGATCGATCCTATATTTATAAAAGATTATTTACCAATTCATCTAACAGTATAATTACCAATTCATTTGACAGTATTTATTGTTTATTTTTATTTTCTAACATTACCTATTAAAATTATTAAAAAAATATTATTTTGAAGACCTTTTCCAACATTGGGCCTGGCGGTCACACTCATTCCAGGGCCGAACTTATATTGGTCAAATGTAAGCTAGAAAACCAAATTATATACAAGACTCCTGAGAAACACTTACAAAGAACAAAAATGATTACAAGTAAGAAAGTGTTTATAAGCTAGAACATCCACTGTAATCAACTGAGATAGACTTTCACTTTATTTTAGTTTATAAGTTAAATTTATCAATAGGGATCCATTGATAAATTGATAAAGAAAAAGAATGAAAGAAATTCAATAAGATAATTTTTGAGAGTTGAAGGTCTGAATTAATGGACACAATAAGTTACCAGTTGAGAAGATTCAGATGCCGATAATTTATTAAACGTTCTCTTGTACATATAATCAGAAAAATGAATTCCGTGGAATTCCATTCTGCACACTTATAAGTTCAGTTTCAACGATAATGGCAGGTTTGCCAGTGCCGGCAAGAAGAGGATGCATCGTAAAATGCAGCATGGATGAGAAAACAGCAACCGAAAAGGAAGCCAAAACCCCGAGAATCGACGTGGTTTCGACAGTGGCAGCAGCAGCAGGCGCGATAAGTGTTGGAGCGGGACCGGCGATGGCTCTGGTTGATGAGAGGATGAGCACAGAAGGGACGGGGCTTCCGTTCGGGCTGAGCAACAACCTGCTGGGTTGGATCCTTTTGGGCGTTTTCGGTTTGATTTGGTCTCTCTACACGGTCTACACTTCCAGTCTTGATGAGGATGATGACTCTGCTCTCTCCCTCTGAATCTTATTTCCTGCTTTTTTTCTATCGTCTCCTTCAAATGTAGAATATATATATATATATATCTATATATATTAATTGCTTTCTATTATTAGAAACTCGTCGGCTTGTATGAATGTTCTCGGATTTTTCGTCGCAAATATGTAATGTAATAAAATGATAGGAGTATGTTTGTTATTGCTGTACGGTGTCGTGATGTTTTCAGCATCAGAATATATTTCTTCACTCATCATCTGTTGGCGATCCTCAAATAATTCAGTTATAAATTTAAGAGGCACAATCCAAAGTGAAACTCGGTTCTTATATGCCTCTTTGGAGAATAGTTAATTAAAAGAACAAGTTTGTATTAATGGTAGTTTAATCTACCAATAGCCAACTTAAATTGTACTTCAAATAATTGCAATCACAATATCCGCTTGTTTATTGTTGCTTTTTATGTTGTTGTTCGAATAAGTTGTTTTCACAAATTTTTTATAAAATTACATATTTTGTTTTTGAACAATACATTTTGATATTTCAAACTATTTAATTAAAAGTTGTTTGATTCGTTTTTTTTTAAAAAAAATATACTCTCTTACTTATAAAAAAAAAAAGCTTAAAAATTAAGATTTTCTTGCAATCCGGAAAATGAGAGCGAAAATAATTCTATATCAATTAATTAATATCATAGCCGGACTATGTAAAGTAAATAGTACATATATTGTGTTAAAAGAAGGAAGAGTATACAAATGACTGACATTTTTTTACGCGTAAACAAGTATATTTCATACAATATTATCATATATATGCCACTTTGGACTTGTCAGTACAGATGGCCAAATTTGTGCACGAAGTCATTTTTTATATCAAAATATTCGGTGCTTTGTATAGATTTTTATTGCAAATTAATTCGTGTTTGCATATCAAGTTGTTTGCTCAAACTTTTAATTGTTTGGTGGGACACACTGTGATAAAATAATAATGCATAAACCAATAAAAGTTTAAGAGATTTTGATTAGCATTTGGAAAATTATTTATATAAATAAGGAAAATAAACAAATAACATAGGGCCACATCAAATAGATAATGTAATAAAGCGATATATGTCAAAATTTGTACCTTCATATTGCATCATTACAACTATAGATAAATGATTAAAGAGAACAGCATATATACTTCTATCATTAGTTCAGCAATGATAGTTTGGATAGTTTGGTTCAATTATACACACAGGCATTTGAATAAAAATACTCACAATTTTGTTTTAAATGATATTATATTTTAATTTATGTTCAGAAGACATGTTCTCAACTTCTAAGTTTTTATCAGTCAACTTTTTCAGAAATTTCATATTTGGTTGATTTTGTTTCGTTTACGGGGCTCTATCGCACGGGAAGGGGACAAATCAGACGATTTGCATTAAAAACGGCATTGGGCCATTTCTCTCATGTGCGCGAGAGCCCACCTAGTATCTCTCACAATTTACAATTCCATAAAGAAAAACTCAATATAAACTAAAAACATATACTTTAAATTTCCCATGTAGAATAAAGACCTTTTGAAAGTAACTTAAAACTTCAATTTTTCCAACAGATTTTTCCAAATCTTTCTTTCAAGAACTCAAAGCTCTCCCGCCGATAAATAACTTTTCAGTGCTCTTAATATCTCTTTTAAAAAACATAAGTGCCGATATAAAATTAAACTGCACATGGCAACATTTATCATTTATAAGCCTATTATACGAACACTTTTAACTTTTTATCAATTACTTATAAATCTTTTTTATTATCAAACATTTTTAATTTATAAAAAATTGAAACACCTCATAATTAGAAAATTTGATGTATAATGTAGAAATCATATTGCGTTCATATTGCATAATTTGCATAATCATGACTAGACCGTATAGTAATGATAATTAAAGAAGGGATCGAATCCTGATAATATGTATGAAGTAACTTTAAATCTTGGGATAAATTATTGTGTCATTTGAGATACCTGCAAATTGACGATCGGAAATTAATCTAGATGTGGTCATGATTTAAAAGTGTCGTCCACAGTTATGACCCATCCATGACCACCTTGTAGTGAAAACGAAAGAAACATTGAATATAAATACTGATATTTTGGTTTCGATATGTACATTAAATAAGTGTTTTAAAAATCGGCCTAGACAGGTTTTTTATGAACACCGTCGCTGTTTTCCTTAATCGGGTAGTCTAGGAGTTTTGGTCAATTATACAGGCGCCTGAGCAGGCTAGGCAGCTTTAGGCGATGGGTTTTATAAATATCCTTACAATTATTTTGAAAATTGGTGTCTATGCGGGATTTTTCAGAACTTGAATATTTATAAAAAAAATTCATTCTTTACTGTATCAAATATGTATAAGCCATAACAATTTTATTTAAAAAAATTGATATGATTGGAATTGGAATGTTTATTTGTGAACAAATACTTCTTGAAGGTTTGTCACAAGCTGTCTAGACGCTTCCTAATCTTCGCCTGTTCCTAGACCCAGCCTAAAACTTTTTAAAACATTGCATTAAATCATAGTGATCACACAATTATGCATTTCAACTATTTATGGATAATTTTCTTGCAACTAAGATATATGTTCGGTCAATTTGAGTGGTAGTAGTTAATTGTTGATGTTACAAATAATGTTAATGTAAAGAATAGTATTTGGAAAAATATAAATTAGAAAGCAAGATAATTAACTTGGAAATATTGATTAATATTTTGGCCGTAGTTAGTACAGAAAAATGGAGCCAACGTATAATTTTAACCTTACTCGATATAGTCGGAAATAAACAGGAACTTCTTGAAAAAAATCGTTATTTTCATCTGTACATATACATAATGACGCCTCTAGCGTTAAAGAAGTAAAAAGAAAAGAAGTGTATATTTAGCAGTAACATTTTTTAAAAGTTAAAATTATGTTTTCAATACAGTAAAACACAATAATTTAATTTTGTCAGCTATGCTTAAATTGCTGTGTTGGAGTAATCTTCAATAGCATGGTTTTGAAAACCGGATCGGACCGGTCGGTCGGATTGGGTCTGATCAGAACCGGTTACTGGTCCGATCGGTTTTCACCTGGTTTAATGTCTGGTCAAAGATCGGACGTTGACCAGTTGAACCGGCCGGTCTGAACCTGTTGAACCGGAAACCGGTTGCTCCAACCGGCCGGTTCACTTATTTTTGTTAAAAATAATGTTTTTTAAATTTTTTACAATAGGCAGAAATCGAACTCAGGACCTTCAGCTTATTATTTATTATGCCTACCACTCAACTACAATACTTATTTGATACATATTTGTATTTTATTTCTTTTATAATATTTATATAAAACTTTTACTTAGTTTTAAATTAAGTATTTACTTTATTTATTTAGTGTATTGTGTAAATAAATTCACCATATCTAATTTAAACAATATTTTTTCAATTTTTAGAAAATCCGGTTCGACCACCGATTTAATCCGGTTGAAATTTAAATCCATGAACCACCCTCTTCTCCGGTTCGATGATCGATCCGGTTCTGAAAACCATGTTCAATAGTATATAAATTTGTTGTCTTTGTTTTCTTTTCATATTTTCAATTTAAAACATCATGTGCAATAATTTTTCATTTAACCGTTTTTTTCATTTTCTCTCTCTAATATTTTCTAGTTTATCGTAGTGAAAATTACATAACATTATAATTTGAATGCGAGATATCATAACTTAACCGGAAAACCGAAACAAGGGCATAAATTTTGAGTCTATGTCCTATGTAATAGAGAATATAATAAGACATTGCCTATAAGTTCATTTTTAATACTATATATAAACATAAACAATTGATATTGAAATTAAGCTCATTTACTCCTATTAAATTTTGTAAACACATAGACCTTATTTGTTAATTTAAAATATAGTTCATTTTTCTTTTCAAAAAGTAAAATGAGATAATTAAGTATTTGGTGTGATATACAATATATTTGGAGGTTTTTAACTGTGGATGATGGTATTTTTTAAAACCACATCAAAATACAGTTTTTTCAAAGTTCCTTTTGAGATTTGCATTATTATATCCTAATTAATCCTTATGTATAACACGTGCATAATCTCTAATTAATTAAAATATGTCCATTTTAGCCATGTTACATGTCTAACAACAATTCTAAATAATGTTTTTACCAAACATTAAATAGGAACCAATTGATAATAAAACAACAACCCACATAAATAAACATCAATTACAAACCACACCAACAAAACAACAAACAAAAACAATTTTACCAAACATGACGATAGTTTTTTTATAGGATTTTAGACATATAGTAGATTATGGCCAAAGCCAAAATAGATAAGAAGTGAATAAAAATTAAAACATTGTTATAAATGTTATGAAATAAAGTCAGATTTATTTTGATAAAAAAAATATCAAATTTATTGATCGTAAAATTTGAAATCACAAACTTCATATTCGTTAATTCTTTTAGGTTTTAAGGATGATAGTAACTAAACCAAGTCCTATTAATTAAAAATAATTAGATTAATATAAAGTGAAGACAGATAGAGAAGACAAAATAAAGAGATTGAAAAGACATTTCATTAGTTTTGTAAATTTTAGCAATGAAATGGCCAATGGGTTTTGATGAGAGAGTAGGCTATTATTAAGTCTAAAAAGCCAACATTTTATAATTATCCATATTATATGCTCCATGTGGTGCATATGTAATCATAAAATTGCTCCATATCTATGTTTAAGATCCATCTTCTTTTTAAACAACTCACACAAAAATTGGTCCCATCACCATATTATATATACCATTATTTCATTCAAATTTTATATATCAATTAAATCTTAAAAAGACAAATAAATATCTTGAAACAATAAGAATATTATTTAGTATGTATTGATAATGGGATTTTTTTAATGTAGAAAAAAGATTTTTTATCTATATTTTTTAATATGTGTTAATGAGGTCCGGTGTGTTAAGAAATGTTACCTTACATATCAAAATGTGTATTGAGAGTCATTTTTCAAAATCTTTTGTATAATTTTCAAAATACATTAGGAGATCTAATAATTTATATTTGCTATATATTTGAAAAATTGAAATTTAAAAACAAATGGTTACGTTAAAAGTTTTAGAGTTATAAACACTTTTAAATTTTAACTTAGGTCACGAAACTTCTTATATTATGGAGTAACTTATAAATTAACTATAGTTAGTCTTTGTAACTCATAACCATATTATAAAAATATTTTTTTATTTAAAAATAAATAACTCTTATTTAATTTTATACACCAAATAGTTTTTCTTCTCTACATATCAGTCATTGTTAAATTAAGCCTGGAACGTGGTTCCACGCACTAATTCTCTGACTGAAGTTGATTCCAAACGCTCCTTTTTGACGTGGTCTGATGGTTTCTACAAGACAAAAACCGTTGCTATGGGGAACTAGCCGTGTGATTGGCGTAGCCTCTTCGATGCTTAAGTTAGATCAGATTTTAGAGAGGAGGCAGGAAGTTTTTAGTGTTTTTAGAATACGTACCTTTGTGTGATGACCCAAAGAGTCTTTTTGTACTCCTTGATCGTCTCCTGGTCTGATCCAATAATGTGAATCAACCAGAGTTCTAGCTTGAGTGACTCTTTATCTTGTTGATAAGATAAAGTTTATCTGAATTGGGAGTTTCAATTATTGAGGTCTCTTTTGTGGAGTTAGACTCTTAACTGGATTCCGTGCTCCTGAGGCGTCGGGATCAGTCCAGGCGGACAATCCGACTCAACTTGGTGACCGCCTGGATGATTACCGAGGCTTTACTCTCGGGACGGATGAGAACCACCTAGATTGGTAGGAAGATTCCTAACCTCATCGTAATATCTTTCTCTACTCCAGGAGGATGTAATCCGCCTGGGGGTCTCGCACGGCCTGGACACGCCTGCCATTATTTGTCTATGTTAACAGAAGTCCCCCCATCAGTGTGAGAGCTTCTTCAGGAGCTTGTGTTTGGGATCCGCCTGGTCCAGGCGGATTTATCATTGGAGACACGTATCTAGGGCATACGTGTCTTGAGTGCCAAGGTGAAAAATTTACGTCTTTTCAAATTTTGAACGTGAGGCAGGCAGCGCGCTACGTGTCCTTCATGGGGAAAGCATCCCCTCACATGTCCTTTCAACCCTATATAAGGGTTCCATTTTCTCCTTTCACTACTTCCGCAGTTCTTCATCTCTGGTGAATTTCTGCAACTCTTCTCTGTACAAGTAAGCTCCTATACTCCTTCGGCTCTGCTTTTACCATTGATTTACTACTATTTGTTATTGTTTTTTTTTCTTTCTGCGAAAATTACTGCCATGTTAGTTCTTCACATAATTCCTCTACTGTTCTTTGGACTTTTAGTCATTGATTTCCTTTTTTTTTCCCACTGATGCCTTGCCAATTCATCGGGAAATGAATTTTGTGTTTTGTATCTCATTTTCTAAGAATTACTTGTATTTCTGTTTTTCCAGAATTAGTTTATTTTTGTTTATAGCACTTGCTAGATTTGAGATGTTTATTCTATCGATATGAATGTTGTTTGTTTATTCTCCTTGCCATTTAGATCTGAAATACCCACGTAGGTAATTTGAATATTGTTTATGCCACCTCGAGCTAACTCAAGATTCTTTAGGATATCTTCTAACTGATTAGGTTTTTTACTAGGTGGTAATGACTGATTCCGCCTCGTCCAATAGTAACCAATTTAGTAGGGAATTAGCTGAGGTGAACTCCAAGTACTTCAAACCTTTGAACATAGATTATACTGATTATGTCTCAACCTCTAAGGAACCCCCACCAACAGAAGCCATGTCTAAGTCCGGTGAGAATCGAGCATCTCGCAACGAGTCCTCCTCATCCTCCCAATCCTCTTCTGCCTTGGCCTGGGCTAAGATAGATGAGGAGATGGGCCTCTTTCCCCCAGTGCCACCTCGGAAATCTATTGGGGTCTCATCTCGCGTGCGTAGGATGAAGAGGAGCGCGGCTTACCCCATGAGGCGGTATGTGGCTACTCGTTCTGAAGCCATGTCTAGAGGACAAGGAAGAATTAGGGAAATAGTAAATAGGACTCCTCCGGTAGAGCTGATGGAGTCGGTTCAGGATCTAGTTGACTTGGAGTATGAGAAGGAAGTTTTCCCTTGGCTCAAAGAGTGTGAAGTGGTGCTTCCCTCTAAAGAACAACGGATCAATCGCCTGCCTGAAGGGTATTTTGGCATTTATATAGACCAAATTTGGTTAGGTTTCGTTTATCCCCTTCCCGAGGGTTTGAGTGAAGTTTTGAGAGCTTTTTATCTTAGCCCGGCTCTAATTCATCCCAACGCCTAGATAGATCTAGTTGGGCATTACCTCATCTGTACTGGTTTAGAGATGCATTTCAACACCTAGTTCTTCAAGCGGATTGCTTCACTGAGGAAGACCATAAGTGAGGATTTATATCATTTTGCTCATCGAGGCGGCTTCTACAGATTCAAGAACAAAGTGGATTCAGTGAAGAACTTCAAGAATTACTTTATTTTTACTCCCTCCATCTTTTATTAATGGACGTTCTAACTACTTCACACAAATTAAGGAAAGATTAATTAAGCATGTGATATGACTAATTTACCCTTAAAACTTCATTAACTCCATGTCTGTAGTAAATGACTCTATTTTCCACTCCCAAGATGAGCAATTATCACTTAAGTGCTGCAATGCAAGTTGAGAAACCATACATAAAAAATGGCGCCAAAATCAAAATTTCAATTGAACTATTGAAATTATTGACATAATATTTCTGCCAAAATCTGATATTCAAATTTTTGTTAACCTTCATTTATATAAATGCAATCATGAATCAGTAATATCAACAAACAATCAAACAAAAAACACAATATGGATTTTGATCTAAATGTTCCTTTCAATCATTCAATAACTAAAATCTATTCATCAAAGAAGTTTTTCATTGATTTAAATAGTGAACCATATGAAGAAGAAGATGACACACAATTAGAAGAAATATCAAATGAAGAAGTAGAAGAATCTCATCAATTAGAAGAAGGATCAAATCAATTGGAAGAAGAATCAAAACAATTGGAAGACAATAACACAGGTATTCATATAATGTTGATATTTTTACTTTTTGTTCATTAATCTTGTGCTTCAAATCCGTATAGTTTTACTTTTTATCATTTTTAAGGTATATGCATATGTTGTTGCGTGGCTTTAATCATATTTTGTGTGTTTGATTGCTTAGTTTTAAATATAACTTATTTACTAATCATATTTTTGTTAGCTTTCCAACTTTCATAATTCTGTTCATAGTGAACTTAACGCATTTGTGATATGCTTGTGCATTTGTATGTTATGGAATATTCATTTTCCTAATGCTCATTTTGTCTATGGTTAGGGAACCAATCCAATAAAAAAATATAAAAAATCTTACCGTTGATCAACGAAAGAGCTGTGTACAGATGATGCTTCGAAAAAGTTTCGATGGAAAGACCAATAAGAATACATCAAGGGAGGTTGCATTGGCTTTTTCCATTTCTATGCGTACTGTTCAACGAATTTGGAAATGAAATAAAGAGTCTCCAAATGGCGATGTATCAAGTAGAAGAAAAAATTGTGGTCGTAAAAAGAAGCAGATTGACGATGATGAGATCCTTGCTGTTCCTCCACACAAAAGAACAACCATTAACTCTTTAGCTTGTTCGTTAAATACTAGCAACACTGTTATATCTAGGCTGATGAAAGAAGGAGCTATAAGGCGCCATTCTAATACGATTAAACCTTTTTGAAAGAAGAAAACAAAAGAGATCGTCTACGCTTTTGTCTATCCATGCTCGAACAAAATAGCTTACCTCATAATCCAGTTTTTAAAGATATGTATAATATGGTTCATATTGACGAGAAATGGTTCTACATAACCAAGAGAAAAGAGACTTACTACTTGTTACCAGATGAGGACGATCCTTTACGAACATGTAAGAGCAAAAATTTCATTTCGAAGGTCATGTTTTTAGCTGCTGTAGCTCGTCCAAGGTTCAACATACACGGAAATGATATATTCTCGGGCAAAATCGGTATATTTCCGTTTGTGACACGAGAACCTGCCAAAAGGCATAGTGCTAATGGAGCTGCAGGTACGATAGAGATCAAACCGATAAATTCAGTGAAAAGAGAGGACATGAGAGCTTTCTTGATAGAAAAAGTGATACCCACTGTAAAGGAAAAATGGCTAGTGGAAGATACTACGCTACCAATATTCATTCAGCAAGATAATGCACGGACTCATGTTGATCCCGATGATAATGAATTTTGTGTAGTAGCCAAAAAGATGGATTTGATATTCGACTAATGTGTCAACCTCCCAATTCACTGGATTTAAATATTTTAGATCTTGGATTTTTTAATACTATCCAAGCATTACAATATAATGAGTGTTCGAAGATAGTTGACGAGCTTGTGAATTCGGTTCAGAAGTCGTTTGAAGAGTTTCCTATAGTTAAGTCTAATTGTATTTTTTTGACTTTACAACAATGCATGATCGAAATCATGAAAGGAAGAGGTGGCCATAATTATAAAATGAAACATATCAACAAAGAAAAGTTGGAGAGGGAAGGAAAGCTTCCCATTAGTCTGGAATGTGGTTCTACTTTGGTACAAAATGTGATCCAATTTTTATGTTCAACTAATTAGCAGTATAAAATTTAATTGTGTTTCATGTGAATGTCATGTTTCATAGTTGATCCACAACTATAGCAGTTCTATTGATGTTTTACATAACATAATATAATTGGTTTATTGTTTATCTCTTATTTTTGCACTCTAAGAATAGCAATATTCGAGTATTTTGATTTGGTGTTTGCGATTAAGTACTTTCTGCCTCATAAAGCACAAGAATAAAACATAAACAAAAATACAAAACAAAAGGTTTGCAGTGTTTATAAGTGTAAAAAAACTTAGATCAGGCAATAGATGACATGAAATCATAACATCCTACAACTGAGAAGTGTAAACAAAGTGGCATGCCAAAAAAAAAAAAAGACTTGTACGTTGAGTAAAAGCTTTTCATACCATTTGTGAGGTCTTATTATATTTGCAGCGGAAGGTATTATTATACTTTGGATTATATTAATTGTTCATCTCTTGCCAGAGATTACTTTAGATTATATTCTTTCAATTGATCATCAGTCTCAAATGAATCCAATGGACATGGTAAAACACAATTTAGCAAAATTCATTATTTAAACAATTCGTTTAGATTATATTCTTGTTCTTATTTTTAACTAAAACAAGGTCATCATCATCTCTCCATAAAATATTAATGAAGAATCACATTGCATTTAGCTAGTGGGAATGCTTTTCTAGGTGAATCAAAGTAATTTTTTTTATAGATTGAAAGATATATAACGAGCCATTTGATAGATGAAAAATTTAGTCATCAAATATTTGATAGATATTACTCTTTGATTGGCAAGAAATCTTTTTCTCATTTTCCTTAATCATAAACTGTCTATCATATATTTCAGTCATTTGTGCTCAAGAATCAAATACAATTGCGAATTGATAGATGAAATTTGAAGAGTAACAGATACAGAAATTGTAATAATTGTAAAAAAACAAATTGAGTAAAATTCTTGATTCTTAAAATGCAAAGTTTTCCATACTCAATACAAATTGAAAGACAAGATACAATATGCTTAATTCTCTTAAAACCATCTAGGTAAGTGGATCCTCAACATTGTCCTAATCATCTATCTAATTTCACTTCCCTTGAAATCGAATTCATCATCATCTTCTTCTTCTTCTGGAAATTTGTTCAAATCAAATTGACGAATGGCTAGGGCATTCAAGTCGAATCTTAGATTGAGAAAATTATGAATGCCCTCCCTCTTCTCCATGTTGTCGTATATCTCAAATGCACCCTTCAAATTTCTAATCACCTTTGTTAACTATGTTTCTGTGAGATCTCCATGTTTTTTTCAGTTTAAATAATGAATTTTGTAGACTCTTCAAATTCTTTTTGGAGATTGAAATTGGTTTAACTTTAATTCATCTTGAAAATCTGCATGAGTAAATATGGGTATAAGTGGAAAAATAAGGGAAAAGTTGCATTGATTGAAGGGAATGACTATTAAAAAAAAGAAAAAGCATACTTAGTAAAACGCCTATTATTAAAAGTTGGAGGGAGTATTATACTAGGTATAACAACCATTATACCCAATATAACAACCAATATACCAAGTACAACAAATATTATACCAGGTACAATGTCTATTATATTATTCGATTATGAAATTTAAAACCAAATCTTAATATTTTCATTTTCTTCAATTATTTGAGTATTTCTTTGATATTCAACGTTATGTTAACTATTATACCAGGTATAATGATCATTATTCTTGATGTAATTACTATTATACTATTCAAATTCGAAATCTGAAACTTGATCTTGATACTTTATTTATCTCCAATTATTTTTGAAAAAATTAATTTGCATTAAACCAGGTATAATGATATGATATGAAAACTGGATTCTAATATGAAATATGAAACTTGATATTGATACCTTCTTTATATCCAATTGTTTGAATATTCATTAATATAATCTGTTATAATGACTATTATACATGGTATAATGACCATATATAATTTAAATGCGAAATCTAGAACTTGATCTTAGTACTTTCTTTATCTCTGATTATGATTCTTCTTACTTGGGACGAACCCTTTTACCTCTTTTCGCGAGGAAGTACCCCCCTTTTCGTAGAAGAAGCAAGATACGATATTAAGTTTGTATTACGTGTTATACCAGGTATAACAGTCACTATACCAGGTATAATGACATGATGTGAAACTGTATTTGAATGAAAGTCAGAAAAGACCTAAAAACTAAATAAATTTATCAACAATTGCACCACGGTATTCATACTTGAGAAACTTGAAATCATTTGTCCAAATATTCCATCATAATGCACAAAAAAGTAAAAATCTCACATAGAAAAGCTTAGTACAAATACAGAACAAAAATTGTACAAACATAAGCTCGTCGGAGGAAATCTAAACTCACCGGAAAAAGAATAAAAAAAATGAAGCTAATCTCGATTCAAAAGAAAAATACCGAAATTGAACAAATCTGAAATCATAAATCGCAATCTACAAAACAAGAAAAAATTAGAGCAAAGAAAAAAAATGAGCAAACAAATCACAGTAAAATAAGAAGGTAGAAGAAAAAATGAAAGTTAACAAACCAGATCTGATCAACTTCGAGATCCGCAAAGAGATGATCAAGTCGGAAATCAAATCGAAGGAGAAAAATAAATATTACATTACATTGGTGTCTAACTAGTATCATCTATGAACTATGATTATCATTTCCAAATTTTTATTTAAACTTAAGCACTAATTATTTAATTGCTAAGACCCTGTTCTCTTCAATTTCTGAAACCTGAACTGAACTGAACTTAACTTAACTGAACTTAACTGAACTGAACTTAATGGACCTGAACTGAACTTAACTGAACTGAACTGAACTTAATGAACCTGAACTTAATAATAAATATATTAATTATTAAAATAATAGTAAAACCCAATAAATATAAAATAAATAAATTATTAATAATCATTACAAATAATATTATTAATAACTACCTATATGAAATAATTAATAAAACTATTTTAATACCATTAATAATAAAA
>CATIWQ010206920.1:0-14615 GCA_949673415.1 Euphorbia schlechtendalii
CAGATTTCAACACTCCCTCTTGATTTAAAATCTGTAAAAATTAATTATTGAAAATTGGATATGAAGCATTTATATCCATCTGTTGAATAATGCAATTCTATTGGAACTTTTGGAGCCCTTCTCTCCGATTTGAATGATGCACTTCTCACTATTCAATATGTTGATGCCCTTCTCATCAACTTTTGATTATTGGAGCCATTCTCTCCAATTTGAATGATGTCATTCTCACCATTCAATATGTTGATGCCCTTCTCATCAACTTTTGAACTTTTGGAGTCCTTCTCTCCATAAGCTTTTTCATAATGCCATTCTCACCATTTGAAAATAACGTCTTCCATCTTTAATGGAGCACACTCACAGGTCCCTTTAGAATATAGCTCATGTGTCACTATTAGCTTTATTTAGAGGAAGAAATAGAATCTGAAATTTGATGAAGGAGTACTGCAAATGCGGCACCTCTGGTACTCAAAGGCCTTTGTTATTTGATTGATATTAATGCCTATTTATAGGCTTACAATTAAGAATATGATATAAAATAAAGGCTTAATGCATCTACACCCCCCTGAACTTATCCAAAAATGGCTGTTGTCACCATGAACTTTGAAATGTGACAGATAGCCCACTGTACTTGTCTAAAACGGGTTACTTTACCATCTTGTAAAAATATCGGCTTCAAGAACAAAAAGATGAAAATGACGGGCCAAGAATCGATACAATATTATAATTAATTAAAGAAAATATTTAGAATAGAGATGAAATTTCATCAGCATACTTTACGCACATGTATTTTGATGATCATCCATGTAGCAAGCCAGGTTAGCACAAGGGGGTAAAGTGACGTGTTTTAGACAAGTACAGGGAGATATCTGTCACATTTCAAAATTTAGGGTGGCAACAACCCTTTTTGGACAAGTTTAGGGGGTGTAGATGCATTAAGCCTAAAATAAATAACTAATGGATAAAATTTTAAATTCAAATAAGATAAATCTAATTCTAACAAACTCAATAATATTTGTCATATTATTTTTACTGATTTGTAATCAGATTTCAACACATGCTAACATAATCTCTACCAAGAATTTAAACGTAAACTCATGATCTTTCCGACTGTCAGCTGTTACCATGAGTTGGGCGCAATAGCTCAGTGAGCATATAAGTCGGTTGGACCCTAATAACACAAAACAAATAACTTGTTTAAGACTCAATCTACACCACTTATATACATATACTACAAATTTTTCTTATTTATTTCCGGCGTGAGATTGTAGATAAAATTTATCAATAACAGTATAAAAACATAAATAACAATTAACCAAAAAATGGAAACACAAAAACATAACCATTAAATATATCTACAAGTGCTGCTGACTATATATCAAATTATTGGGTAGTTCAGGATACAATTGGGCTGATATATCATGTGTTGATGGCACAGGCGATTAATTTACGGGCCAGAATTTAAATCAAACTGAGTACTTGAATATTATAAATAGTTTTGTATTTTTTTTTTTTAAGAAATAAAGCTTTAGTAGAAGAAAAAAAGGCAATACTCACGACGACATGGTTTTGCCACTTACAAAACCTAAGCACCTGAATATTATAAATAGTTTTGTATAGCATAAATGATAAATTATTTTCAATATAAAAATAAAAATACAATAGGAGTTAATTTCAAAGCAGAGTAAATATGTGAAGTTACAAGTTCGGTTTTCATTAAATACATTTACACAAATTTGTTAATAATAATAATATATTTATTATAATGAAAGTTTTTAGTTTTTCAAAAAAAATAATGAAAGTTGTTAGACTGATATTTGGCCATTTTTGGGGCTGCATGAAGGCAAAAATAATAAAATGGACCCTTTAACGAAAAAGAAATTATGCACATGGATTTTTCTCAATTTGTCTCTAGATATCATTTCCTTACTAAACTTTCAAAAGTTTCAAATAACATCTTGAATTTGCAAAAAGTGTATTATTTTCCCCTTCTAATGTCACGTGTCAGCTCCTGGTTGGTTTGATTTTTCAAATTTTCATTTTCCTGATTTTTCTCTCTCCATTTAGATTTCGACATGTTACATTGAGGAGGAAAGTCGATGCACTTTTTGCAAGTTCAAAGGATTATTTGAAACATTTAAAAGTTCAGGGAAAAATTATATTTAGGGACAAATCTAGGGACTCCCAATATATTTAGGCAAAAAAGAATAATAAATACTTACTTTTCGAAAAAGTTAAGAATTGAACTCATGACATTTTAAATCTAAAGAGTTTTACCATTTATTTTAATATTAATTAATGTTTAATTTTATATTTCTAATTATAATAACTAGGTCTAATGTATCATTAGCCCCCTCAATTTGGTTCCAATAGCCGGATGATACCCCGAACTTACAAAAGGTCCAGTTAACCTCTTGAACTTGGCAAAAACAAACCACTTTGCCCCTTGAACACAACTAAACCAGTCACACTTGGGAGAGTGCACTACACACGCTGCCATGTGTATAATTTTGAAAATTCAATCCAATGGAAAAGTGACATGTAGTATAACTTCAATTAAATTCAAATATATTTTTTCTTACAAAAATACCATCTTCTCCCAAAATCAAACCTTTCATCTTCCCTTTCCATTCACTGCACATCTCATACAACAATCAAAAGAAATGAACCACATATTTATACGATTGAAACCCATAGAATGAATCTCATTTTTCATTCGAAAACCACCTCCATTGTCGTAGCCGTTATTTGGCCGGAACAACAGATTCTCCGCCAAATACCAATCTTGCTCAGTGTTGGCAACGACTGGGGAAGCAGTTAATTAGTAAAGGGAACATAGATTGTTTTGTATGGAACTCTCATGAGATGCCCTGTTTAGTGGAGCACAAAATAGGGAGTCTCATACCATAAATAAAAAGATTCTTTTTCACTTTTCTCTTCTTTTTGCATGCACGGGATTCTAGCAAGCAATTTTAGACAATTCAATGGGTAATTGATTTTCATACTATGCAAAACCTTTAATTTTTGTAATTGAACAAATCCTTGATGATTTGAATAATTCAAATTGTTCATCCTCAACTCAATTTCAACCAAATAAAAATTGCTAGAATTAGATTCTCTGCTTTCTTTGTAGATGAATTCTTTAGTGATTTGAATTTCAGCAATAATTCAAGGCAACGAAGAGGAGCATGTTCACGAAAAATTTTAGAATAGGCTAACCTCTGCAATTCCTTTGAAGAACCTTGATTCAACACAAAGATCCCCAAATTTCACCCTTCAATTTCACCTTTGCAATTTGTTTGTTTAAATAAATTATATTAAAGTTATGCTTGGATTATTTAGCAAATTTAATTGGCTTTCGAAGAAAAGAATGAGCTCCGCTAGCGTTTACAAACCCTAACTGCCAATGATCTTGTTTTCCGGCTACACCCGATCAGTTTATCCACCATCTCTCTCTTTCGGTTTTGCAACCCTTTTCCTTGGAATATCTTGACTCTTTTGCTTTCTTTTCTTGTTATCCTGTTTGTTTCTTGGTTTTCTTTTCTCAGCATGGACATGGGATTTTCCAATGCAAGCTTTCTTGCAGAACTTTTTGAGGAACAAGTCTCCAACTCACTGAAGAAAGCAGTCCCTGATGTTGTTATTGCTGCTGCCCCTTTAACAAGATCTTATGCACAAGCCACAACCAACCAGGTATCGATTGCCAAGATTTCAGCTCAAGCTCTTATCTCCAAGAAGGGGGTTACAAGACGGTTTGGATTTCACAAGATATTTACAATTAGAGGGTGCAGTAGTGTGCTTTCTCCCACATCAGCAGGCTGATCTTGCCAAAAGGGAGTGCTCCAAGAAAGTTGGATGATTTGAAGACACAATTATCAAAGATTTAGGATCTTGAAGGAGGCTAGAAATTAATTTCGATTGGGCAAGGTTATTATCATATGATGCTTGGCTCTTTAGAATGCAAAAACCTTGTTTGGAGCAAAGGAAGTGTCAACCTTAAGCCAGGTATCTTCAGACTACAACCTTGGATGGCAAACTTTGATCCATATTCAGCAAACATCACAAATGCATAGGTTTGGGTTTGATTGCAAGGACTTCCATGGGAGTATTGGGACCCTTGAACGCTAGCCGAAATAACTAGTTATTTCATAATTCTTCTCCGGGTTGATAAGGCAACAGCTGAAGGAACTTTTGGGCATTATGCAAGAGTTCTAGTTGATATTGATTTGTCAAACACCATTCCAAATAAGATAGGTGTAGAAAGAAAAGATGGTGAATTGTGGATTGACTTGGCATATGAGAATCTCCCTACTTTTTGCAAGCTATGCAACTCGGTTGGCCATCGTTCTTATGATTGCAGACGCAATAATAAACCTCCACCTGAGCCTCTATTTAGGGCTAAGAAAGAAAAGAGAGCTGCATCAAGGAAGTCAGAGATAGAGGACCTGAGTAAATCACACCCTTCTACCAATCTTGAGATACTTACTTGGAGCAAACCAAGGCAAAAGAACCTTGAAAAAAGATTGCAATCGAATGTCTCGACCCAAAAAATCTTTACGACAATTAAGGATAGTCTTGACAGGGAAGTTCCAAGGCCATTGCCTATGATAAATATGGACCAGGAATCTGAATATGATAAAACAGATAGTGAAAGTGCTGATAATAGCCATAAGGAAGATGTGGAACAGCTGATAATCAGGGCTGAAACCAATATAGCGATAACTACCAACAGCATGGGCACTGATACTAATCGATGTGATCAGATTGTGGACCCAAATGGTATCAATTTATTTGTTCACTTAAGGGACAGTAAACAAGTTGGAGATGCTTCGCCATTGAGGGAGTCCTGGGCTGATATCTCTGAAAGGGAGGAGGCTAATGATTTGCAAATTGAAACACGAAGAAAGAAAAAGAACTTAGTGATCGGATCCCCATCGTGAATTTCGTGACAGCCTTCCGTGTGATACACTCAATGAACGTTCTTTTTTGTAACTGTAGGGGTATTGGCAATATGGAATCCTAACTCTTTTCTTAAGAATTTGATTATGGATCATAGACCATTGTTAGTATGTCTTGCTGAGCCGATGATTAAGTTTAACAGAATCTCTCCCTCATTTTGGCGATGTTTGGGTTTAGTTATGATTGGTACTAATGATAAGCCGCTTCCTACAATGTGGGTTTTCAAGTCTATTCTATGTGAGTGGTAGGCTAACATTACTCTTAATCAGTGTTTTAAAAAGCGCTAGGCGCTAGTCGGGCGATCGAAGGTGAATCGGGGCCTAGGCGGGGATTAATCGGGGCCTAGGCGGATTTAGGCGCTAGTCAGTAGGGTTTAGGCGCTAGGCGTAGCCAGGTGATGATCCTCAAAATAGCGCCTAGGCGGGGATTTTTAAAACAGTGCTCTTAATACAAATCAGTTGGTTGAGGTTAGACTTTTCAGAAATACAATGGCTTTAAATTTCTACTTCGTTTATGGTAGTACGAATTTTAATCACCGTTGGGATTTATTCAACTCGATTTGGTTAAGGGCTGCCTCGATGGGAAATAACCGAATCTGGTTGGGGGACCTCAACACTATTCTGGGCAGCCATGAGAAGCTTGGGAATCCTCCAAATGCGAGTTCGTGTCATGATTTCAGATCTTGTATTAATGACGTGCATTTGATTGATGTAGTGGCGACAGGTCCGTTTTTTACTTGGAATAATAATAGAGCCGGGGATGAGCGGGTCGAATCGCGTTTGGATAGGGCCCTAGTTAGTGTTGATCTTTCTGACATTTGCAATTCCTATACATGTACGGTGCTTGCTCGTCATTGTTCGGACCATCATCCTCTCCTTTTTTCGATTTCGCTGGGTGTGGAAAGGATATCACATTTCAGTTTCCAAACCATGTGGATTACGCATAATTCTCTTCGAAGCACCATTGAAGATTTTTAGCATGGCAATTTCCCATCACTCACGCCCATGTAATCTCTCATGCTCAAATTAAAATTGCTTTTACCAATTCTCAGAGTTTGGAATCGAGAGATTTTTGGGAATTTGGATGTAAATATTCATAGCAGTGAGAAAGCACTTATAGACATACAAACCCGGATCTCAATGGATGGAATGGATAACGTCTTAATGTCAGAATAAATGACAGTCCACTCACGTCTCGAGCTTCATCTTCAGTAAAAAGAAATTTACTTTTAAGGAGAGGAGTGGTGCTCGTTGGTCAAAAGAGGGTGATAGGAACACGAATTTTTTCCACCGAGATGCAAACATTCATCGAGCTGCTTCGAGAATCAAAGCATTAATTAATAATTATAAATGATGTTTTAACCACTGATGCCAAGCGTATATCAGATCACATGGCTGAATATTACAACCGCATTTTCACTTCAGACCCATCGATACACGTTGATCCACAGCTGGTCTAGTCAATTATCCCCCGTTGAGTAACAATGGAGGAAAATACAACTTTAACGGCTAAATCGAGTGCTGATCAAATCAGAGAAACGGTGTTTAGCATGGATGCAGCGAGCACCCTAGGACCGGATGGATTCACGGGAATCTTTTTCCAAGAATATTGGAACATCGTAGGGGCTGATGTTTGCCGAGTTGTTAACCAGTTTTTTAATACGGGTCACATGCTTCCGGGGTTGAATTCTAGTTTAATGATTCTCATCCTGAAGAAGGAAGGAGCGGACAAAGCGGAGGATTTTCGACCTATTACGATGTCCAATTTCATCTTCAAGATTGCCACAAAAATCATTTCTAGCCATTTGAATGGGATTACTTCAAGAATTATTTTGGAGAACCAATTTGGCTTTATCAAGGGTAGAAGCATTCATGAATGCATCGCGATGGCTTCGAAGGGTATTAATCTTCTTAATCAAAGGAGTTTCGATGGCAACTTAGCTTTGAAAATTGACATTCGAAAGGCGTTTGATACTCTTGATTGGAATTTTCTCGTTATGGTGCTTGACTCGTTTAGCTTTAACAGAATCTTCATTGATTGGATACGTAACATTCTAAGCTTAGCCAGACTCTCAATTCTCACTGCAAATGGGTAGCATGGTTACTTCAAGTGTACTCAAGGTGTGCAACAAGTAGACCCATTCTCTCCTTTGCTCTTTTGCTTGGCGGAAGATCTCTTAAGCAGGCTGCTCCTATCCTTGGTGGATTCGGGAACATCACGTGTATGCGCTACACTTTCGAGGTATCTTTTCCATCTCATATGTTATATGCAGATGATATCCTTGTTTTCTTAAAAGCAACAATGGTTAATATGAAAGTGGTGTGAGATGTGTTTGAATTTTATGGGACTAACCTGGGGTAACGTGTGAATTGGAGCAAATCATGTGTTTATTTTGGGGATTTGGTTCATGCTGCTAGAGCGAATTCCTTGGTAGATTTGACTGGAATCTCGATTGGAAGAATCCTATTTTTGTACTTAGGTGTTCCACTTTTTCATGGTACGCCTAAAGCAATTTATTTGAGGCCTATTCTCCACAAAATTTTGCAACTATTTTTGGGTTGGATGGGCAACTCTCTCTCCATGGCAGGCTATATTACTCTTGTAAAATTTGTTATCAATAGCTCTTTGTTGCATTCCTTCATGGTATACAAATGACCGTAATCAATGCTTAAGGTTCTTGAACGAGCAGTGAGGAATTTTATTTGGTACGGTAACATAGAGAAAAGAAAGTTAATCATGGTTCCCTGGAAAATTTGCCAAAGGCCGATCTCAATGGGTGGACTAGGCTTAAAATTTTTTGACGATATTAACACCTCGATGTTGGCTAAATTAGCTTGGGGGTTGATTACGAGTACAAGAGGTTTTCTTTCCCTTTTGCAGAATCGGTTCTTGAAAAATGATCTTGCTAGTGATTGGATTAATAACTCTGGCATTTGGAACTCTTTGCGACATGTGTATGGATTGCTTCTAGAAAATATGATTTGGTTCATCGGGGAAATTTTATCCTTGAACTTTTGGAACTCCAAGTGGATAACACCGACCATGGGGGAAATTCTAAATCTACCGATGGCTGAATGTGCTAAGAGGTGTGACTTGGTTGTTCATTTTTTGACGGATGGTTTATGGTCTAACCTTCCGTCAGGGTTGCCCCCTCTAGTGCAACAGCAGATTAGAGACGTTAAACTCTCAGGAGATAAGCTGGATGTGGCTTTTTGGAAGCCATCAAGTGATGGTAATTTTTCCATCAAATTATTTTATCAATGGTTACAAACGCACTACCCTAGCTGCCCATATCGAAAAAGATTTGGCATTCGACCATCTCTCCTTCACACTCTATTATTTGTTGGAAAGTGATTAATGGACATATATCCACACATGATGCACTCATCTGCAAGGGAATTAACATCGTCTCTAAGTGCTATCTTTGCAAGAATCATGTTGAAGACAAAGATCATCTATTTACAAATTATTCTTTTCCTCGGTCCTTATGGGCAGCACTACAGCCACTATTTGGGAGATCATTTAACACTGATTCGAGCATCAAAGAAGACGTAGCAGCAGCCTTTAAGCACAAGTTCAGCTCACAATTTCAGATGCTTTGGAATTCGAGAATAGTTAACATAATTTGGCTCATTTGGCATGCGTGAAACAAAGGAATCTTTGATGAGGAGCAGCCCAATATTCGGCATTCCCTCTAAATGCTTTGGGAAATTCTTCGTAGAACAGATAAGCTTGGCTTTGGTTCAATCTGAAATTCAGATATTGAAAAGAAGATGCTTAATAATCTTGGCATTCCCCCTCGGCTACATAAAGCACCTGGGGTGATCAGGGTAAAATGGAATAGACCTCTAGAGGGTTGGATGAAAGTCAACATTGATGATGCAACAGAGGGAAGTCCGGGACCCTCGGGCTGTGGGGGGGTCTTTCGGGATGCTAACGGTAATTATGTTTATGGCTTTTCTTTCTACAGGATAATGGCATTTGCGTATGTTGCGGAGCTAGAGGCGGCAATGTTTGCTATTAAAATGGAGGTAAATAAAGGATGGACCCGACTTTGGCTCGAAAGTGATTCGTCTTTCGTAGTTCAAACAATTCAAATGAAAAGCACAAGAGTTCCTTGGCACATACGGCTGCTTGGATGGAATGCCTACAATTAATGAAAATGATGCAATTATTAGTTGAGCATGTGTTTAGAGAAGGCAATATGATAGCAGATGCCCTAGCTAATCATGGCCGTATTTCTCAAATGAGCTCGAAATGGCTTCAAGTCCCCCATTTCTATCATAAGATGCTTTATCATGATCTTAATGGAATTTGTAATTATCGTTTTAGATAGCTGCGTAGCTTAGTTTTCTTCAAAGTTTTCTTTTTTCTTTTCCTTTTTTTGTTTGTAGTGAACCTTTTCTTTCTTTTTTCTTTTTAGTAAAATGCTAAGGGAGGTTGTTTGGAGTGGGGAAGGGCGGGTCCCCCATGGTGTTAGCTCCATGGCCTGCCTTCGGGTGTGGGCTGTTAGCGGCGTTTTCATTGAGGGACTAATGTTATCCTCGCTTCTTTCTTCTTGTCCCTAATCTTATTAAAAAAATTCAGCAAATTCAATTATCAGAAATGTTAAGAGAAAAAGGTGGGGAGAGTTCAACGAGAGTAAGAGAGAGAGAAGGGTTTGAGGGGCTTGTTTCTTAACTTGCAGAAGGTGATAAAGAAAAATGTTTTTTAATTTTTTATTCTTAAAAAAATACTTTCACTTGCTTGACTTTTTAAGTTTGCCACATCATTCGCCACATCATCAAAAAGGTGTTAAATGATTCATTTATGCCAAATTGAGAGGATTAATTGGACCTTTTGTAAGTACGGGGTGGCATCCGACTATTGGAGCCAAGTTGAGGGTGCTAATTATGCATTTGGCCTAATAACTAAAATGTATGTGAAAAAAATATATTTCCAAACCCTCTCAAGCTACGAACCCTTAGTCGCACTTGTTACCCTACCTTCTGGGCTGGTGTTTATGATACGTAAGCAATCAACAATATTTATCTTACTTCAATAAATATTAGAACTGGGCACGAGTCCGTTGACCCGCGGGATCCGTCCATGCCCGCCCTTCATGGGATGGGTTTGGATAATGTGATTAGAGATTAGGCCCGACCCGGCCCGAACCCGAAGTGACCCGAGTAAAATATATGTCGGGCTTGGTTTTAGTAATAAAACCCATGCCCGGCTCGTCCGGCCCGAAATAATAATTATTATGTTAAAATATACATTAATTTTATACATTCAAAGTAAAAAAATTATATGGTTGAAAATTTTCATTATTTTTTGCTAAATTTAACAGTTAAACTCAATTTTGTGACTTATACTACAAATATATTTGGAATTATTTTTTAGTAATGAATATTAAGTTTTTTTATTTGAAATAATTAATAGTTAGGCCCGCGGGCCGGGCTTGGTTTTGATTATTTTATTAAAGACCCGACCTGAACCCGATGTATTTTTTCATGGATTTGGGCCAGGCTTGGGCTATTCATTATTTAACTAGGCTCGATAACGCCCGGCCCGAACCAAACCCGACATGCGCAGGACTAATCAATATAAAAGAAAGTATATATGAATAAATAAAATTGTGACCTAACTTTTTGTGTTTATGTTTACCTAAAATATACTCCACAGTAATAAGCTTTGTTGTTATATTTGCAATTCGCGATAGTTATTTAATTTTACTGATATTTTTATCGTAGAAAATAGTTAAAATAAAATATTAAATAATAATATTCCACTAATTCGAACTATTGTTTCACACCAAAGGTTTACAAACACAAACTTAAACGTAAGCCTAATACATTAACACCTCTCTAAAATTGGTTCATAAATCGGATATCACCCTCAACTTTCAAAATGTTCAATTACCCCCCTAAACTTGGTAAAAAGGATTAGTTACACCCCTTGACTTGGCAAAAATGCACCAGTTAGCCCCCTCAACGCCACGTGTCAGAATTCGGTTAATTTGACTTTTAAAAGATGTCATTTTTCTGATTTTTCTCTCTCTAGCAGAAGTTGACACGTGGTGTTGAGAGGGTAAATTGGCATTTTTGCCAAGTTAAGGGGAGTAACTGGTCATTTTTACCAAGTTAAAGGGGGTAATTGATCTTTTTGAAAATTCATGATGTCATCCGATTTTCTGAACCAACTTTAAACCTATGCATAAGCTATTTACTTTGATGATGTTGCTTTAAAATATTATACTCTCAACCATCAATATTAAATCTAAATGAGATCTCAATCCAAAGAAAAAATCCAGATTTAATAATTCTAGTGGTTATCCCAATACTTTAATAATACATCACTAATTAGCAATATTACTTCACTGCATATTGAGGGATATATATAATATTTGATACATAATCAACTATTCCAAAAATGAACATACTCAAAGATGATTATTGCATATTTTATAACAATGCCACTTTTGGAATCTAATCAGCTATTGTCGGCAGTAAACATTAATTATATAAATTGGATATCCAATCAAAGACCGAATTAATAAACAATTTTTGCAATATTATGTATCTGTTGATATTCATGGTTATTGGAGATTTCACAATCACATCCAAAATTAAAAAAATTAAAGAATAGTACACGTGAGTGGAGGATTACATTTGTCATTGAGCTCAACCCCAAAAGTCTTCATATCATTAAGATATTCTTCATCTTATATATCCTCGAATCTCCTCTTTTCCAACCGACGTGAGACATTTGTTCACCGAACAATCTTTCCATCGAACAAAGAACCATCAAATTTCTCCTCAACTGATGATATGTTTGTATACTTACACATTTGTCGATCTATTGTGTTGGTCCTGTTGGATGACTTTCTCTTATTAGTAACATAACAGCTTTTGATATGTCATGTACAATGTAGGACAAATGTATTTTTGTGGATCTCTCAGTGTTTTAAAATGCGCTAGGCACTAATCGGGCAATCGGAGCCTCTAGAAGCTTAGCCAGGAATTAATCAGGATCTAGGTGAGATGTAAGTGCTAGTCAGCAGGAATTAAGCGTTAGGCACATCACGTAGCGACCCTCAATATAACGTCTAGGCGAACCTAGACGGAGATTTTTAAAACAGTGGGTTCCATTTACCCAAATTGAGGAGAAATGAGGCTAACATGACACTCTAAATTTTACACAAGTTTAAAGGGTAAACTAATCATTTTTACCAACTTAAAAGTGACAGTAAAAAATCGTCAAATTTTAAATTGATTTTTAACGATTTTGACTAAGTTCAAATGAATATTGATGTATTTTATTACACTATAAAAACTCAATTAACTAATATATTACTTTAAGGAATTTTTATTATTATAATCAATGTTAATCGTATTAGTGGGCACGGTGGATTTTTTTTGTAATATAAGTTAAGCCAATTATGCATATTAAGACCTCACATCTTCATTTTCTATTTTAATATATGACAATTTTTTTCTGTTGGGTGGTCTTTTCAATCTTAATTGTTTAAAAGGTATTGGCAGCCTAAAAAAGAAAAAAAGAAAAAATTGATCAACTTTATAATGGTACTTTTGCTCAATTATTAATTTTTGAATGGCTCTTCATACTTGAATATATATTAATTTTTAGGTGAAATCTAATTTATATGGTATTGAAGTTTTAAAATACAGTGTTGTAAGTGGTTGGGTCCAAATCTTGAGTATTATTATTTGGCGACCTTCAATTGGGTAGGAATTCAATATATAGTAAAATTAGTAAGCGAGAGTTTGAATATTATTAAAGAGAAATAAAAGGAAAAAAAAGTTAAAATTAAGAAAAACGAAAAAATTAACATAGAAGTGGAACAACAATTAAGGCATGAAATAAACAATCATTAACGTAATTATATTTGTCTATTTTTTTTCATGCGAATTGTGTTGGATTTGTCGATAATCCCACATTGAATATAGAAAAAAATAAAGAGTGATTTAAGTGATTGCAGATTAGGCATTAACAAGTCAAATGATTATATATTAAATTGGTCCAACATTAATTATATTTTCACTCAATTTACCAAATCCAATATTCTTTTAGATCCATTGATTATCTACACATTGAACTTACTCTCCATGAACACATTGAAGTTTCTTTTATGAAAGAGCAAATGACTTCAATGAGATCATAAGATCTTCCTCTCTAACGAAAGGTGTAACCATAATAACATTATTGGTTTTTTTGCTTGGCCTCTTCTCTTTCTAAATTTACCTAAGAATCCAAAACCTCTCTTTCAGGTGAAGAATAATTTGATTCTCAATATGGATCATAGATTTTAGCACTCAAAACTTGGTCATTCTCTATGCTGAGTTGCAGCTCGGGCTGGTAAACCACAGTAGCGACGAATCTTGATCTATAATCAAGAGAAAATTTGTAGGTTCGATAGCAAAAACAATTTTTTTTGTACCATCCCGATGTGGGACATCATTTTGTTCATGAATAATCGTTACCGCTTTATCTGCATGTGAAGTTAAATGTTGCGTTGCAAGAGGCGCCACAACATGCTAGATTGGCAAGTAGTCCTTATCTTGATTACGAGGCACAGATTGTTAAGCCGTAGCATGAATGGGCGATTCATAAGTTGTAACCTATATATGCTCAATTAGATCTTGCAAAGAAGAAATTTCGCAGGATTGATCAAAGAAGTTGTTGTCCCTTCCTCAATCCTTGACCCTGACACCAATAATACTCATGAATGATCTCCGAGATAAGAAATTTTACTCTACAAATTGAGAACTCCCTCCTGTCAGGATAACGAAAACTAAATTATTGGATAAGTTGGCTCTCCACAATTTGAGAACTCCCTCCTTTCAGGATAACGAAATCTAAATTATTGGATAAGTTGGCTCTCCACAATTTGAGAACTCCTGTCAGGATAACGAAAACTAAATTATTGGATAAGTTGGCTCTTATATTACTAAAGTTTAATTAATCCCTCATCTAATTTAATATTTCAATATTATTTAGTGATTCTTTAAGTTTAATTATATTAAATTTTGTCTTAGAGTTTTCATCCCTTTCCCTGTAACTGTATTTAGTGGTTTGGGAACTTCATCATCAAGCTTTACAATTTTTCTATTGGACTGTTGCGTAGATTTTTTTTAATTCTCTGATTATTTTAAAGTTGATAAATTATTCGATAATTTAACTTGTTAATTTATCTTATTTGTTGGAAATAAAATATAATTGTAAGAATATTATAATTATAAGAAGAGAAGCATAGAGAGAATATGAAAGATATTTTATTTCTTATCTCTGAGGTGTATTGAATAAGAAAAATTGAATCCTATTTATAGAAAAACTCAATGGCACAAACTGTAAATAATAGGAAACATAAAATCCCCCGCATAGTATTGCATAGTAACATCAATAATTCAAATAATAGCCGGTGGCTACGCATCAATAATTCAATACTCCCCTTGATGCTTAAATTTTGCGAATGGGATACTGCCTCGTTAAAAACCTTATAAAGGAAAAACCCAGTAGGATAAAAACCTTAGTTAAGGGAAAAAGAGTACAGTATTTACTCCCCCTATTTGCAAGTTGAATGAAGATCCTTAAGACGACACATCAACATTTATATCCTCAACAAGATTATCTTCATTATCAATAAATCTCCTTTTTTT
>CATIWQ010206973.1:0-39225 GCA_949673415.1 Euphorbia schlechtendalii
CCAGTATTGCCCCTACGTGATGCCTTGAAAAACCAAGAACAATCATCATCAATGCAACGGATCCAATACTGTTTCGGACATGATTTCACAAACTTGAACTGAAAATTTCTCTTAATAGCAAAAAAACTCATTGCATCCTTAAAAAAACCTTTATTCATAAAAACTTGACCAACCTTAACAAACTAAACACTACTATCACACATATGTATAGAATCTACCACAATATCATGACCTGCACCAAGAGTAAGCCTATCTATTTCTTCAAAAACACCCTCCCTAATATTCCTCAAAAATAAAGAATGATCATCTTCCTCAATCGATAAATCCAACATATCATGCTATTCAACAAAATCTAAACCAGTTTCATCACATGGTTCAATAGGGGTGACATAATCATCAGATAAATCTACAAAAACAAAATGGAAAAAATCATAATCAGAACCAAAAGCTATTAAACACATATAAACAAACAACATATTCTTGGTATAATATATTATATACCAGGTATAACAAAAATTATACCTGGTATATCGAATATCATACTAACAAAAACAGCAAAAAAGAACAATATTTACATCAAATGAAAGACAAAAACAATACTTTCATTCATCTCTGAAACATCAGAGCATGCTGAAACAAACACAGGGCAATCTGAAAGATTCTTACTCTCAATTCTCAAATGAAGAAAAAAACGAACAGACATATCAGAACAGATTTCCATTGGACATTCAGAATATGAAATCTGATACTCAAACTTTAAAACAGATTTATTGTCTCTAATAACAACATTCTCTGTAATTATCCGTTTGAAATTTAAAAAACTAACATCCTTATCAACAATTACACCACATGAACTGTAATTAGTGAAATTAAAATCATCAAACCACACTCCTCCGTAATGAACCAAAATAGAGATATTATGCATTATTCAAACCTGAACCAATAAAAATCTGACATAAGAAAACAAAAAAATATGACAAAAAAAGCGACAATCTGAATCACAAAAACTATAAATATGAAACAACAGAGAAATCGCGATCTAAGAACAGTAAGAAAACGCAAAATCAAAATAAGAAAAAAAACTACAGATCAGAAGCACAAAAAAACGAAACTAACAAACTAGAACACTACATAAATCGAAACAAAAAAGTAAGAGATTAGAAGTAGAACTTATACGAAATTAGCAGCAAAACACAAAAATTGAAATTGAAAAACGCAGATAGAAGAAGAGAAAAAGCAGAGATTAGAGAGAGAGAGAAACGTGTTCTTAGAGAGAGAGAACGATAAAAAACAATAATGGTAAAAGCAAAAACTAAAAGTTAAAAAAATAAGGATATCAAAAATAGAATGGTATAGTATCAAAATCAAAAATATTTTATTAAAAATCAGTATACACTTATATTTCCCTAAGTAATAACTTAATTTTCAGATGAATTTTAAATTTCATCATTTAGTTTGGAAACTAGATTTCGTTTTTAATCAAACGAAAAGTATTTATCGGAACAAATATAAGTTACATACTTGGTTGTTCACCTGTATAATTTTAATTCATTAACGTTGCTTGTTAGAGTAATATAAAAGTCATTTATCGACTAAAAATTAAATCAAAGAGTTAATTTGCTTTTAACCAACTTCAAAACCAGATGACATTGTGTACATCACAGAGTTAGTATTTTATAATAGCTTTATTTCTTATAAATTAAACGTTATGATTGAGATGGCCAAAATAACTTTTATTTTGTAAAAAAACAAAATCCTTATAAAATACGTCTTTAAATAACATTATACTGTATTTAAATATTTCTAACTCAACCACTAAATTTTGATTTAGTGATCGCAACTCTCTCTCAAAGTGAAATAAGAAAGTGGGGTCTTGAATTCGAATATGAAATTTCCGAAGAAAGAATCCATACTACTCAAAAATATTCCTAACTCATCCATTAAAATTTTTACGTAATTATTCAATGAAGTTGGTTAACAAAGTTGGTTAACAAGGGCGCTGCTTGCTATTACTAGTAACTGCAAATAAGATGTGCTTTTTTTAAATTACGTGAAATTTTGATTTTATTTTAAAGCAATGCCATTTACCATTTTTCATTTATGTTTCCCTCCTTTTATAATTTAATCACTTGACCCTTTTCTTTTCTCTTTCCAAAACCAGAATAGTTGTGGCTTCTGTTTTTTTTTTTTTAAAAATTTTTTTTGCCTCGTTTGGACTTACATTATTAAATATAATAGAAAGAAAAATCTCCAACCCATCCCGGATGTGATTCGAACCTGAGACCTTTAGAGTCTACAGCTTCCATCTTAACCACTAGGTTAAAACCTCTATCATAGAGTTGTGACTTCTGTTTATGGCTTTATGTTTGTATTTGTTACGGTTACTATTTTCCTTGCATTCTCCCCTTCTTCTAACTCTTCTTCTCTTTGGTTTTCAAATGTTTTCTCCATTTCCACCACTTCTTTCACTTCTCAGTGTTTCACCGACAAAACATCTACTTTTTTTTTGTCGTCGATGGAAATTAATACTTTTGATTTATCTTCTTCGCTGATAGGTGCAAATTATGTCTTTAATAGCTAGGCATTATCGGGTTGAAAATGAATGAAAATGAGCAGATTTTATGAAGACCTTCTGTTATTTCAGGTTTTCTGCTTCAGGAGGAGGTCTTCTAGGCTTTGCAGCAAAAAGACAAAAAGAAAGAAAAAGGCGGGCTGTTTCAGAGGAAGAAGAGCAGTGATGACGTCACCAGGAGAGAGAAAATGACGTGGTTGAGAAGAAATTTAGTTTGCTTTTGGAAGTAACTTAGTTTAGGTTATTTTAATCCTAGTTGCCCACTTGGTTAGCAAGTAGAGATTATTTTAATATTTTGTAATAGTAACATCTAGATATTTGTGTAAACATGTAGCTAAAATTGGCCTTGACTTTTGGGCACTTTATTGAGCCTTGTGCTCAATCTTTTGACGGGAAAAGTAAGTGGGTGTTTCCCTTACTTACTCTTTTATGTTTGCCACCTCAATTATCATCTTTCTTCAATTAATTAACTACTATTCATCTTGCATTTTCTCTCTACTTTTCTGCCATTTTTATTAAGCTTTTAAGTTCTCTTCATTAATGGAGTTTGTTGAGTCATTAATGGAGAGCTGTGAGTAGTCTTCCTTCCGGTTTAGTTCGCCTTATAAAAGGCAGTCTAAGGAGATCTTCCCTCTATTGTAAAGTATCCCTTCCTTGCTTTGTATGAATGTTTGTGTGAATGAATACTTGATTCTTAAGATGAAAACTGATCACTTTCATGCATAGTACTGAGTGGCAAGGACCGAAAGGTGATCCACTCAATATAGAAGACCTTCACACACATATTTAACATGATATTGAAAAATAATTGTTTGTATGCCTTGGGTTCCATTTAATGGATGCTTGACTATGCTTAATGCTACTTTGTTGGTTGTATGAAGGACTGAAAAGTGAAGTAAAATCAGTTGAGTAAGAAACTAAATTTGCTTAATAGGCCGTTTAGGGAGATAAGGTTAAGAGACCTCGGAACAGGACTTCTGAGCGAGGTCTTGTACTGAAAGCAGGGAAGATTGCCTTAGATTGTTAAAAGGGTGAACTGAACTAGAGACTTCCATTTATTTTAATTCAAATCAACTTCCATTCTGTTTGGATATTGAAATCAATTTTATATTGTTAAACAACAACCCCCAATTTCAAGAAAATCGAATTTTAACTCACTAGCCCATTTATCATGAAAAGGACAAGCTGACATAAAGACCTTCCTGTGGATACGATACTCTTGCTTGCCACTTTACAATTTGACACTAGTATACTTGCTAGGTGTGCTATTTCAGAGAGAAGCACATCTTAGAGCCTGTCTTACGAATTTTGGGATCCTAAGCAAAGTGTTGAAGAAATGTATGTGATTACTAATTTAATTTTATCATTAAGTTTAAAATTGCAAATAAAAAGTTAATTAACGAATAAAAAATATATAATTAATGATAAATACACTCAATTTTTACCAACAATAAAACATAGAAAAAAATTAAACTTAATCAATTAGTTAATTAATATTTAATGATAATAATTATACTTCATTAATTAGTTAATTTATAATGTGGAGTATGTTTTCTAAATAAAAAAGAAAAATATGTTATTGCTTTTATATAGAAAAGCAATATTGGGGCCCTTAATTTTATGAGGCCGTAAGCGAACGCTTCACTGGCTTCTACTGTAAGGCGAGCTCTGAATCAT
This sequence comes from Euphorbia schlechtendalii, assembly GCA_949673415.1. Lineage (NCBI taxonomy): Eukaryota > Viridiplantae > Streptophyta > Magnoliopsida > Malpighiales > Euphorbiaceae > Euphorbia > Euphorbia schlechtendalii. Next base: position 4,250 of record CATIWQ010206973.1, read on the forward strand.
CTTCAGGAGGTTTTAAAGCAGATGTTACAGTGAAATGTTCTAAAAAGAAGTGTAACAGGAAACCTTGATATACATTGAGTTTTGCTCTGAATTTCTGAGTTCTCTCATTATAAGAGCATGGATAATAAGTTGTCTTGAAACCTTCAACTGTGGAGTAATAAAAAATTGTCCAAAAAAAATTACTTCAACTTTCTACGAAGAGGAGGTGACAGGTACTCACACAACTTGATCATAACATCATAATCTAATACTTTGGCTTTCCAATACTAAATTGGAATAAAAATTGGAGTCAACTTCTGCAAAATTAAAAGTAAAAACACATAAGAATGCATCAAACATGTAAGTATGAATGATGATAAAATAAAGGTATACATGGTGTATAAATAAAAACTTACAAATCTAACCTGAGAATCTTTAACATCTTCTTCTTTATCCTCGTCCATATTTTCATATCCGTCCTCACCAAGATCTTCTTCTTCATTCTCATCCTAAATTTTGCAATAAATTCATTAATTTTTTTCAAAAAATTGTATAATCAAAACTACATCGATATTATATAAGAATCCAAAATTACATAAAACATAGTTTTACAAATATAATATAATCATTGATATTGGAATTTAAGTTAAAAAATGCATAATTCATCAATAAACAGGATATCATATCTTCGTATAAAAAACAAGTGAACCTATATTATACCAGGTTTAAGACTTGAAAAAATGTGATAAAAAATAGTTTAATAACTGTTATACATAATGAAAGACATAAAAAAAGAATCAAATATAAATTTATCAACAACATTGCAATATATGTTAAAAACACAAATTTGTAATTCATAAAAATACATGATATCATATCTTCATATAAAAAACAAGTGAACGAGTATAATACCAGGTATAAAACTTGAAAAAATGTAATAAAGACAAAAGAAGAAAATAGAATCAACTGATATATTAGAATTATGAACAAATCATACATATTACATGAAGTTTGAAATGATTTAGCATAGGATTCCCTCAAATAGAACAAAAACAAAATAGTAAACACCACGATCATGACTATAATTACCTCAGATTTCGAGCTCATCTTCTTTGAATCAAACATAGAAATGTTATACCAATTTGTTGTTATAGATAATTTTTCTATTTAAAATATATTAAATTAATTGTTATTAAATATTTAGAATTGTTGAACAAATTATAAAGTGCCTTCATTGTTGGAAATAACTAGTCCACTCGCGACTGGATCAATTGGAGTTAATGGAAAATTAGTTATTAAGTGACGGGATTTAATCGGCTAAGGAAAGGACCCAATTGAAGTCAGTTTTTACACAGTGCCAAAGTGCATTTTTCCCATATTTTGCGTCTAAAATGTAAGTTTGTGAAATAAAAATCTGTTGATGAAATTATGTTTTTTAAACTATTGCCCTCCCGGATTTTCTACCACAACATAGAAATTCAAAAATTGATCTGCAACGGTGACAAAGTCATACAAATACGATTTTTCTCCAACATGCCATGAGACAATCTCGATTCGATACTCAAAATCTCATTTTCAATATCGGGAATCAAGAAAAAAAATATGAATTCAGATTTGTTATTTTAGTCTTCCGTTATCACATGTCGGTAAAAATTAGTTAGTGGAACCATTGGTGGGGAGTGTGTAGTAAATAAGAACCATTAAAAATGGAAAACAAATTGAGTATGGAAAGAAAGAAATAAATAAGCGGATCATAAAGTGTAAACAAACACGAGCAAATAAAAGAATATACTCTCCGAATATTACATTCTTTTCAGTTTCCATATTGTTCCTGTTCTTGCAATTTACTTGCATATAAATAAACCCAACCAATTTCCTTCCTTTTCATGTCTACTTAATTTTAACCTTTTCTTCTTACCAATATATTTTTTGACCTTTTCTATTTTCTCATCAACCAAACAATAAACAATACAATACTCAACTTTCTCTTCAAAGGTTAGTCTCTATCACTGATAACTTATGTTTTTGTTTGTTTTCCGATAATCATTTCCGTCATTAATCATACATTCTAATTTGTTTTACGGATTTGGTTTAATTTACCAGAACTAATGAAAAAGTTGACATGTTTTTAGTTTCCTCCTCCTCTGTTTCATGGTCTAATTATGTTTCTAAATCAGTGATTTTTTTTTCTAACCGTGGAATTGTTTTCATTTAAACAGCATTACATGTTTTCTATGATCACAATCCTAAGTTATGATAACAATAAAATTTAATTTACTTAATGTGTCCAAATTTGATTACGACCGCCTGTAGTTGTGTTTCGGACGTTTAAGATAATGATTTTTTCTTTAAAGTATAACCTAATTATCTATATTTTGTTGTTTTTATTTTGTCGTTTTTGCTAATGTTCATGTGAAGTTTGGCAACCTTCTTGTCTTGTTGTCTGATAGTCAATTTTGGTGATTCTGAATTCTGATACGGCTAGAGAAGCTAAATTTATTTTCATACAATTCCTATTTCTTTTAAACATATGCTTTAGACCATTTGGATAGCTATAATTGTCGTTGCCAATAGTTTTCTTTGCTGTATTCGGAACATATAATTATTAATCGTAACAAAACATTTAAAAAGATGTTAGGAGCCAATAACTTGGGACATCTTCGATGGATTTTTTCGAATACCATTTTAATAGTAGTAAATGAACCTTTTTTAGTCTATGTTGCAGCTTTGACTTTTGAACCACCTTATTCGGGATTTGAAGCCAGAAGTTGGGACATGCTAGTAAGAAAACATATTGATGCATGATAATTTTATAAATCAAGGTAGTACTTTGTTTCCAAATACCATTTTCAGTAATAATTTCAATCAATATTCTAAGCAATAGACTTTTCGAGATTTTTTAGAACACTGCCTGGATTTTAAGATTGCAGGCGGTATTGGACAATTGATTGATTCATGAGGTCCATGGAAAAAAAATAACATTATGTCTGTGTTTTAAAATATAAGCCTATGTGGTAGAAATTTTCGAAATTCTAATTTCAACACCTAACAATTAGGCTCTCTGTTTCCAATAATTTCATCCCAATGACGAATTAAATCCTGGAAAAAGAAAAAGAAACTTTGCTTGTTATTTTCTCTGGTTCTGCCAATGTGAAAGCTACGCATAACTTTTTCAATTTTTCACGTAAATAATGGAATAGTTGGACCTACTATTTATTTTATTTTATTTTCTCTAGTTGACTCAATTTTATACTCTTGCTTCACTCTATAAATGCAACTTCCCTATTTCTCAATTGATTACATGTTTTTAGTTCTGTTCACCTATTTTTTTGCAGAATATTATTCGATCAGCTATGGCAAAGGATTTACAAGTACTAAACGCGCTAGATGTTGCAAAAACACAATGGTACCATTTCACCGCGGTTATCATAGCCGGAATGGGATTTTTCACCGATGCATATGATCTCTTCTGCATATCTCTAGTCACGAAACTGCTCGGCCGAATTTACTATCACGTCGAAAGTTCAAGCAAGCCCGGAAGTTTGCCGCCAAACGTATCAGCCGCGGTCAACGGAGTCGCCTTCTGTGGGACCCTTTCGGGTCAACTGTTTTTCGGCTGGCTTGGAGATAAAATGGGAAGGAAGAAAGTTTACGGCATGACTCTCATGCTTATGGTGATATGTTCCATCGCGTCGGGTCTTTCGTTCGGGCGCGACACTAAATCGGTTATGGCAACGCTTTGCTTCTTCAGGTTCTGGCTCGGGTTTGGCATCGGCGGGGATTACCCACTTTCGGCTACTATAATGTCGGAATACGCGAATAAGAATACACGTGGCGCGTTTATTGCCGCGGTGTTTGCCATGCAAGGGTTCGGGATTTTGGCGGGCGGGTTGTTTGCGATAATCGTATCGGCCGCCTTTCAGGCGAAGTTCGACTCGCCGGCTTACGAGGATAACGCGGCGACTTCCACCATTCCTCAGGCGGACTATCTTTGGCGGATAATTTTAATGGTTGGCGCGCTCCCCGCTGCCCTTACGTATTACTGGAGAATGAAGATGCCCGAAACTGCCCGTTACACTGCCCTCGTCGCGAAAAACGCGGCCAAGGCCGCTTCTGACATGTCTAAAGTGCTTCAATCGGATATCCGGGTTGAAGAAGAAAATAAAGTCGAGAATAATTCGAGATCTTTCGGGTTGTTCTCTAAGGAGTTTCTTCGAAGACACGGGCTTCATTTGCTCGGAACAACCACCACGTGGTTCTTGCTCGACATTGCGTTCTATAGCCAAAACCTATTCCAAAAAGACATCTTTAGCGCGATCGGGTGGATTCCGGCAGCCAAGACGATGAATGCCATCGAAGAGGTTTACAGAATCGCAAGGGCTCAAACTCTTATTGCCCTTTGTAGCACAGTTCCGGGATATTGGTTCACCGTAGCGCTCATCGACAAGTTAGGGCGATTCGCTATACAACTAATGGGATTCTTCTTCATGACAGTTTTCATGTTTGCCTTGGCTATTCCTTACGAACACTGGACGCACAAGGAGAACCGAATCGGATTCGTGGTGATGTATTCTTTGACGTTCTTCTTTGCAAACTTTGGGCCTAACGCAACAACATTTGTCGTGCCGGCTGAGATTTTTCCGGCACGGTTAAGGTCGACTTGCCATGGAATATCGGCAGCATCGGGAAAACTCGGGGCGATAGTGGGTGCTTTCGGGTTTTTATACTTGGCTCAGGATCAGGACAAGGCCAAGGCAGATGCGGGTTATCCTGCAGGAATTGGTGTGAGGAATTCACTCATTGTGTTGGGAGTGGTCAATTTCTTAGGGATGTTGTTTACGTTCCTCGTGCCTGAATCGAAAGGGAAATCTTTGGAGGAGATGTCAGGTGAGAATGAGGATGATAGTAGTGGGTTAGGATCAAATAATAATAATAACAGAACAATTCCAGTTTAAACTAGTCAAATAACATAAAATTACTAAATGAATGTCTTGACTTTCTTTCAAGTATAAATTTGTACCTTTAGTATAATTATTGGTGATGGAATTCAAGGAAATTTGTGCGTTGATTCTGCATTGGGCGAGTTCACTAAATTTGCACATCAGAATTTATGCATTGCAGTACAGATGGGAAAACAGCCAATAAGGAAGATATATCTTGCTGTAAATTCATAGTTTAACATATTTTATAATACTATTCAAGGACCAGAAAACAAACTTGTCGCCAGCAAGATGTGACGATTTAATTGGCACGCTCCCTCAGGACTTCAAGATCCATCTCGGTTGGATCGGTAGCTTGAATCTCGTAGTGGATGCCATCGAGTGTCCTACGAAACTTGTCTTTGGAAGTGGCATACAGCATCTTGGAGCGGATTTTAGCGGTTGAAGGAGACCTGATAAATGCTATGCAATTAGTATTATATAGTAATTGCTCAAACCAATGCTGAACAATGGCAAAGTAACAAATGACAATATGTGAAACATAGGAAACACAGATGCAAGAAATAAGCTACGATTTTCTCAAACTATGATCTGTATATTTCACGGATATATAGGATACAAATGCAATGAAAGATAACAAAATACCATACATAAGAAAGGAAATTTGAGCTTTGGATCAATGGTAATGGAGCTGTCATTAAGATTAAAAGGTTGCTTAGTTTGAACCCTAGACAAGAATATATATATATTTAAAAAAAAAGCCCAAATGACAAGTTCAAATCCCTAAAATGTTCTTCTCCTCTACTTGGAAGCAATTTACAGTGCAAGATAGAACTAAACTCCCAAATTCAAAATCCAAAACTTCTGATCGATGAACAATATGAAGATCAACGATCTAATCTAAATGAACAAGCAGAAGCAACAAAAGCATTCAGTATGGCGGTGATTTTGTTCATCGTTATGAAAACGAACTGATTGATGAAACAAGGAACAGAAAAGAAGAAACTAACCAAGCAATGAAGAAGATCTTGCTCTTCTGACAATTCTCAGAAGTGACAAAATCAAAATCGTAAACAGCATAACGGCAGTCATTCTCAGGCAAAGAAGCAGCAAAATCCTCATAGGTTTCAGCAGGACCCCCAATTTTCTCAACCAAAACCTCCTTCTTTTTCTCGTCAATTTTAAACACCACATAGCGATGAACCTTCTTCCTCTGCAACTCGGAGAATGTTTTTAGGCTGTGATCCGCCACTCCCATCCCCGATGTAGCATTTGGCTGAACATTCAAAATCAAAATCAAATTCAAAACAAAACAAAAGCAACACATGAATGAGCTGAATTAGCTGAAAGAGTACCCGGCTGAGTCCCCTGAATGACATGGTAGGCAAGTAAGAGCAGAAATTTGAACAGAAGAATAGAGAATGAAATGGATGAACTTGAATAAAGAAGAAGATGAAGAGAACAAGAAGTGGTGGCCAATTTTTGGACTAAAAAGTAAAAGAGAACAAAGAAAAGTCGGATCACGCCAAAAGAACCAATAGGAGCTGTGGGGCGGGCGGTGCGTTTACTTAACGCTTCATTCCTTTTCTATTTTTTTTTCTTCTCATCTATTGTACTTATAACCGATTCATTTTTATCAAATTTAGGGGTAAATTGATTCATTTTTATCAAGTTTAGGGAGTTGATTTGAACTTTTAAAATTTCCGAATAATATTCTTTTTGTTGTTAAATTAAAGGAGTGTTGATGTATTTCGTTTATTCAAAATATATAAATGGACTCTATTTCAATCTATATGTGTTGTGTTATTTTGAAATATAAAATGTTAAACTCCTATTTACCCTTTAATTTTTAAAAATTCCAAATAACTCCTTGAACTTATAAAAAAAAGTTGCAAAAATTAAATCAATTTGCTTCTTTAATGTCACATGTCAGCTTCTGATTATAAAGAAAAAAGTGACATCTTTGAAATGTCAAACCAACCAAAATCTGATATTTGATGGCAAATGAGTTCACTTTTTGCAAATTAAAAAAAATCATGTGAAGCTTTTTTAAAGTTCAAGGAGTTACTTATACATGTTTGTCAGGGGGCCGGGCTTGGCGGGTTTTTTACAAAAAACGTTAACCCAAGCCCGTACTTTAGAACTTCAAGCTCAGGCCGGGTTAACAAGGTCATTCCCAAACACGACTCAAGCCCACGAATACTTTTTTGTTATAATTTTTTTATTAAATTAATAGAAAAAATATATAAAAAAATCAAAATATGCTTAAATTTTTAATATAATTGCATTATTTACTTACAATCTTTAATTTTTAGTAACATTTATTGTCGTTAAGTATAAAAATTTAATAAAATCTTAAAATATATATAAATTTAATATCTAAATATATAATAAATAACAAAGTTATTCTTCGGGTCGGGCTTAGACCAGACTTGGATATGTATATAAAAACCAAGCACGACCCATAAATCTTCGAGCTTTGACGAGCTCGAGTTCGGGCCGGTCTTTTAAAAAAATGAGTGTCTAAGCCCGGTCAATTGAAGCATGCTCGAGCCGACCGGGCGGGTAACCCGACCCGTGAACAGGCCTACTTGAAACTCTTGAAAGTTTAGGGGTGGATTGATATTCATGGAAAAGTTCAAAGAGAGTCTAGATGTATTTGGTTATATAAAAGCATAGTTACTATTCATCACATTTGAATAATTATGAATTTAATACTAATAAACATGATGGTTTGATTCATATGAATAATTAGCTTATGAAAATTTTGGGAACACCACTTGTAATTAGGAAATTGTTATGAATGTGATGTTTGGGTAAAGTAATTACATTTTTACTCTCTAATTAATTCTTTGCATTATATAATCTTTTATATGTTTAGTTTTTTCTTTGTATGATTTCAACCCTCATTGTCGTTGTTATCTCTCAATCAATCTTCCCTTCTCTGCATTGATTCTCCTTCTCTTCTCTTCTCTTCTCGTATTTCATAAATCTAAAGTTTTTTCCAGTTTCATCTTCTTTATTTAATTCGATTTTGCTTATTCTTGCAACTTTATTCTTCTTTGCTTAAGATATTTTTTTATTTTTAGTTTGAAATTGCGATTAGGTTTTATACTATTTTTTGTATTTGATTTAATTTTCGTTTTAAATCTCTGTAGATTTGTAGCATTGTTGTCTTCTTCCTCTTCGTTTTGAATCTCTTAAATATTTGTTGTAATTGGAGGTTTGAAAATTTGTTTTGATTCAATAGAATGCTAGGTCTTCTAGTTTTCACATAAGGTGTTTGATTGTGATGAGATAACAATTGAAATATTTTGCATTATCATTTTTTTGAGTATCTGGTAGTAACCTGGTAACTATCTGGTAGGAAGTTGATAGTATTCTGAATTCGCAATTTTGTATTTTTATAGATTTTGAATCCTATTTTTTAATGATAACAATGAAATATATGGTTCATACCACGTTCCTACCAGTTTCCTACTAGATATTGATAAATTGAACAAGCTTACATCAAAATATAAGATTCTTACCACGTTCCTATCATATATTGAACAATATTTTTTAAAGGTATCTAATAGGTATCTGGTAGAATGCTCGTATGTATATGAATTTAGTAAAAATCTTTCTTAATATGTACACATATGTTATGAAGAAAATTTTTGAAATGTATTTGCGTTACTTACTAGGTTTCTACCATATACTTGTTATTTTAATATTGGTGGTGAGATAACAATTGAAAATATTGTGCATTATCGTTTTTTTAGTATTTGGTAGCTACCTGGTAAACATCTAGTAAGAAGTTGGAAGTTTTCTGAATTAGCAATTTTACTTTTTTATAGCTTTTGAATTTCTGTTTTTGAATTATAACAATGAGATATATGATTCTTATAAGATTATAATTATTCGTTTATTACTTTTGTACTAGTTATAAACTACCAAATTTTTGTCATGTTCCTATTAGTTTGTTACGGTAACGACCTAGAGTCACACCACTCTCTTTTCATCTATCACACCGAAATTACCAGCGGTAACAGTCAATTTAGACGGTTACGACCTAGAAATTAAAATACAATGGGAACTATTTAAATGGCGTCGAATTGTAAATTATTTGTCTGTCTGGTCTCAGTGTCGTTCTAATGGCGCAAAAATGTTGGAATGAAGATTCCACACAGAAGAGGAGGTTGAGCTGTATATGATCAGCTCTCGTTTCGATTGCAATCGGCTTCAAACTTACAGCCATGGACTTACTGGTATCTTTAGTATTCTCCATTTCAAGCTATTTCTTATTATTCATTTCTGCCATTCTCTCCGTCTCTACTTACTTTTTTTTTCTCGTTCACAACTAGGACAAGATAACTATGCAGAATAAAGAGCCGGAGAAACCTCCATTACCGCAATCGCCGCTCTACTGGATTGAAACTTCCGATTCCGTCTCACGTCACTTCCAATTTCAGCCAGATGGTCGTCTCTCCGTGAGTTCTTTCACTCTTACCCTATTTTGCCATCTCCTGAAATGCTTTATTGTCTTGGTGTTTCTCTGGAAAAATAATACGAGTTTAAGTGATTTCAATTGAATTGCATTTATGAATATTTTGATTTTTCATTTTGAGCTACTTTAGGGATTAGTCATTAGCATTCGAATGAAAAGATAAAGCATGAAAAAATTTACGTTTACTTGAATTCTTCCCTTTCAGTTTGAACTATCTGGTGATTCTGGTCTCAAATTATTAAGCTCTTTTTTATTCCATTATCAATTTCTCGTCTACATTTTAATAAGCATATTCATAAGGTTAATATTCATCTCATACTTTCACTTTGTCTTCTTACAACTTCACAACTTATCATGTTATTCTCTACAGCCCTTTATTTATTTATTTAAATCTTCTGCTTTTTTCTCATTGTTTAAGTGACTGAACTTTGTCATTCTTTCTTTATTTTTGTTCATTTATTTAAGTATTTGCTTATTTTTTGTGAACTATGATGAGAATAGGTGACAGTACTTGATGATCAAAGATCATTAGTCCATCGGGTGGTTGAATCTTTCCAGAATAAATTTTTTCCTTCAGGATATCCATACAGGTGAGTCATGAGATATTAATGTATGCAGGGTGTGAAAATGAAGAAGTGAATAATTAGTTTCGGCATGTTACTAATGCAGTGTGAACGAGGGATACCTTAGATACACACAATTCCGGGCGCTGCAACATTTTACTAGTGCAGCATTGTCTGTGTTGTCAACTCAGGTCTTCTTCCATGTTGAAAGCCATCCACATAATATTGAATTTTTTAGATATCCAAGATACACAATATATTTATGCCGAAAAATGGTTAATAATAATATGTGGATTATATGAATTATATCTAAATTCTTACTTCTTTGCAGTCACTACTCTTTGCTGCAGGCTTACGTCCAACACCTGCACAAGCAACTGCCGTTAGTTGGGTAAGCTGTCCTTTGCCAAATAATCAACTCATAGATCATAGTTTAGACAGTAGCTTATTTTCTTATTTTTGTTATTTTTTGCTGGCGAGCGCCGAGCAGGTTTTGAAGGATGGAATGCAGCATGTGGGGAAATTAATATGTAGCAATTTGGGTGCAAGAATGGATTCGGAGCCAAAATGTTGGAGAATTCTAGGTGTCGCTTTGCAACTATAACATTTTAATATGTACATCCATGTATGGGTTCATATGTTATTGGATGTTGACCCGAATTGGCTCCTGGTCATGTGTTGTTTCATCAACTCTAACTCAAAATGTTTCTGTACTGCAGCTGATGTGCTCTATGACTTGGGTACTGGGTTAGAAGTTCTTTCTCCCTTATGTCCTCATCTTTTTCTTGAGGTGGCTGGCCTTGGTAATTTTGCAAAGGTCTGTTTCTTGTCAATACAGACTCTTTGAGGTATTCATATTTTGCAATATTGCCCGTGTTTCTTCTTTTTATTTGCGTTCTTGTTGTTTTCTTCTGCAATTAATAATGGCTGCATGATCACCGAAATGTATGTCTTTGAACTTTATTCTTGAGCTATCACCCATTCCATTATTCCATTGCAATTTACTGTTTTGATTTTGTTGGTTACATGCTTGCATTCTGTAGGGTATGGCAGTAGTTGCAGCACGAGCAACAAGGCTACCTATATATTCATCATTTGCTAAAGAAGGAAATCTCAGTGACCTATTTGCAAAAGGGGAAGCCATTTCAACACTTTTCAAAGTTGCTGGATTAGGAGCAGGAATACAGTTAGCATCTACTATTTGTTCATCGATGCAAGGCAAGGTATGAGGCTACTCACTACTTTCTGGCATCAGCTTTTGTTGTGTGTCGCATTTTTTAAGTCTAATATTCTTTCGGTTTCTCATGTTAAAGATCATCTGTCTGATGTTACTTTACTTTTTCAGCTGCAATAATTTATTGAAAGTTAAAAAAACTAACTTTTTTTTGTCTTTGGTCCTCTTTTGTGCTGGTTTGATGAAAATTCTAGCAAGCTGAAAATGTTTTCTTGCAGATGGTTGTTGCCCCCCTTTTATCTATTGTACATGTTTATTTTGTCGTTGAAGAAATGCGAGCTACTCCTATAAATACTCTGAATCCACAACGAACAGCTATGGTTGTCGCAGATTTTGTCAGGGTACTGTTTTACCCTCAGTAATATATTCTTATTTTCGCTATATCCCTATGTGATTAAACTGTTGCAATTTAATCCAGAAAGGAAAAATAGCAAGTCCAGCTGATCTAAGATATCGAGAAGATCTTATATTTCCCGGAAGACTGATACAAGAAGCTGGCAATGTAAAACTCGGGCAGCCTGTGCACAAAGTATTCACACCTTCAAGAATTCGTGAACTGAAAGACGTATTCCCAAACGAAAAATTTCTTTTAAATCACGGGAATAAATGGACCGACATGGTACTCAAGCAAAATGCTTCAGGCGAAGACGCATTGAGAGGATGGCTGGTGGCTGCATATGCTGCAAACATGGAGAATTCGTATGATAAGTCTAGCAACAGTGCGTTAAAGGATGCTTATGAGAGAATGAATAGAACGTTCGATTCGTTTTTATCTGAATTACAGTCCAAAGGGTGGCATACCGATCGGTTTTTGGATGGAACGGGAATCCGTTATGCGTGGTAGTGGTTCTATCTTGAAATGAAGGAAGAAATTTTTTTTTTGTTTCGATTGAGCGGGTTATACGATAGAATGGGTGGGACTTGCCTTAGGTTTGAAATGACAAAGGACTAGAGATTTTGAATTCAGAGCTGAAATGAATTAGGCCTAGTTAATGTGACATGATAATGTATGTGTTATTGTGACAAATAGAAGTGGATGGATTGTTTTATAGTAATGACTAGGTTTGTTTAGTGTTTGCCCATTTCATGCTTCAAGTCAATAATGCCAAATGGTTCGGGCAGGTGGGGTATGAAAAGTTGAAAAAAAAAGATCAAAATTTTTCAATCTTTTAGACCCCTTGGTTCCATATGAGCAATTTGTAAAGAATTAAAAACCATTTGATTTGATACGTTGTCAACAAACATAGAGGGATTGGCACAGGCTGAATCTAGGCTTGGCCTTTATCCGTGTTTTAAAAGCCGGTTTAGATGATGCCTAGGCGAGGTTTTTCAAAACGGGAAATTATAATGGGAGTTGTGTATTTTGTACCTTGCGCAGCAGTTCTCATCCAAAAGTTGAGTATTTATTATATCTTAATTAAATATTCTCTCATCTTAATTAAATACTCAACTGTTGGATGGGAGCAGGGTACAAAATACCCGACTCCCATTATAAATTCCCTTTCAAAACTTTCATATATCTAGGTATGAGGTATGGAGACCGTGAGACGAAAGAGTAAAAATAAATCAATACCATATTATACACTAAACCGTTAGCCGGATTGTGCCTCCTAGCTGAGCCGTGCTGACTCTGACATTGTTTGTTGATGTACGCCTCTTCTTCTTACTTGCTTTTAGGAAGTACAATCTACTGAAATATAGCATCGGATTAAAAGAAGAGTCTAGGCAGTTCATCGAAAATCAGAATGCCAACGCCATGTTTTTTTCAACTGATATGTACGTCACTGAAACTGAACTGAACTGAAATTTACTTATTTCAATGCAAATTTACAGGTATGCAGTACTTATTAATACTGAACTAAATTAATTCAACGCTTTGGCCGATTTTAGGAGCAATGCACTTATTGGGTCATCTTCGCCCCCGACTTTCCTAGGTCTTTCCACCATTGACTTGACATCATGTGGAATAGCTCCACAACCGTAACGAACATTATAACCTCAATATCTTACTCTGGCATATATGCATATGAAAATTACAGTTTCATCCTATATAACTTCATCATCAACAAAGCTTAAGCGAAAACAAGCTTTCAATGATTGATTAATAGATAGAAAGTTATTGAAAAAGAAATCTAACTTGTTTCTGACATGCACCTTTTCTGTAAATTTCAGCGTGAATGACTTTCGCTCCTCTATCATACCATGATTTCGTGTATTCCTTGTCAGATTTCTGCGTCCTTTGATGTTTCAAGCTCTGGTCATCAATAGAAGACAAGATTGAAAAAAGCAATACGGAAAACTCGAGTTTTAATGACCGATACTTCATTTTAATTATTTGTAGGGTCCACAACGCAATAAAATTTCAACCATGAAAAATGGTTATATGATTGAGATTGATTGAAATGTGCAGATATACCCTCCTCCAAATCTAGAGATCAATAATTCAGTGAAAATTAACACAATAATGTAAAGTTCACAAGCCTCTTATAATCACTTTGTAATTAATTTTAAGGGAAAATGTGCATATATGATGACATTGATATCCTCCCACACTGATTCCAAAAGAAGGAATTTTGGCATATCATATGTGGAAAAATATAAGTATACGATCGACAGAGTGAAAGACAGGTCGACTATGATCATGTTGGACGGGTCATAAAAGGACAGGTTAGATTTGTAAAGGGCATTCTTATGGTAGATTGTTTCATGAAGGCTAAAATTGCTCGCAAAGACTTCACTGATACGTTAAATTAATGGATTCTACAATGATGTGACATATTAAATAGATATTTAAATTGATGAGGTGGTAAAATAAACAAGGCATTCGAAAATTGAACAACCATAGGTTGTTATATGAGTGAATTTTATTTTTTCAAAATAAAACAATATTTAAACATTAAATTATTTACTAATTAGTCTCTCATTAATTTATTAATGATACAATATTCTATTTAACTGCCTATTTTGTAAAAGTTTAAATAGACAATGTTTAATATTAAATGTGTTGCATGACATGTGAAACAGATTATAAGATATCTGGCATATATTTATTTTGTAACTGGTTGTCCAAATTTTTTTGAGGAAACTGACAGCATGGTGTACACATTGATTGATATGTGAGTAAAAAAATTAAATAAACCAAATAAGATATTTTACCATCACCAGAGAAACAAGACCTGCTATATTAGAGAAGAGACATAAACTTGTCGTCTGAGCAAGAGGAAAAAATACAACACAAAAACACACGGAGAAACGTTGTAACTTGTAGTTTATAATTTCAAAACTAACAATATTGAAAATCTACTATCATAAAAGCTCAGGCATACTCTATAAACTCAACCAACCTTATAGATTTGGAATGATCTTGCTAAAAGAAGATAAATCTGGGTGTCGAAAGAGGAAGATCAACTTGGAACTTTGCCTTAAAACCGATAAAGTCCAACTCATTTGTAAAACTATCAAGATCGAGGTGTGTATCAGCAGTTTATGATTGAAGATAACAATCTCACAACAAAAGATAAAAGGAACATATGTAGATTATTAAGACAACAAAGCAAAACACATGAAACACAAAACAAAAACCTAGATAGGGGGAGGAAGAATGCCCGTCGGAGCGTCCTTCCTCCTCGAAGCTGAGAACTAAAGATGGGGCTACTGTTAGAAGGAAAAGAAATAGTCTCAAGGAGGCTAGGGTTTTCCTTGATTGTCTATTTTAATCTATGTGTCAGTAGAAATAATGGATAAACATTCTACTAAAGATGTTCTTATTGAAGTGTTTTCAATTTTGTAAGAGGATTGATCCGAGTTGCATATGAGCAAACTACAATTTGATAACTACTGAATCCAGAAATTCAAAAGAAAAATTTTCATGTTCAAAATTATTTATAAAAATTTACAAATACGCTATGAAAAAAATAATAAAACACTTCATTGCTACGAACTATCATCATCATTGCATACATCGCGATCTATCATTTCCTGAACTTCCATCTCTGCTCTGAAACTCGCAATGAACTGCTCAGCTCTTTCATCTATTCCTCGCATTTGTGGAGAAGCAAACCCTATCGATTCCCACATAGTATCGCCTTGGCCGCTTCTTTCACTTCCTTCTCCCTCATATTTCTTCGCTATAGTCTTAGCTCTCGGCGGGTACTTCACCACCACCTCTTGATCAACAGCCACCGGCCCTATAAACAACTTGTCGATATACACGGGAGCGGCCTTCTTCTTCTTTTTCGTAAAAAAGAAACGGTTTTTGTTCTTACGTGGCTTAAAGGGGTTGAAAAGCCGCCTTTTCTTGTTATGATCGTCGAACAAGATAGAAGAACGCCGAACGGGAACAACGGATGAAGCTTGATTGGGTCGAGTTTTTTTTATGCTTTTCGACTTGTTGAGCTTATGAAGGTGTTTTTGAAGCTTGGAAGTGAGGCTTCGCCACGCTTTCTTGGCCGGGGGAAGGCGGAGGTTTAAGCAAGACATGGCTAGAAGAAGAAGAAGAAGAAGAAGAAGAAGAAGAAGAAGAAGAAGAAGAAGATAATGTGGGTGTGAAGGTGAAAAAAAATGGTTAGTTTATAGAAGAAGAGAAGTGGGAAATGTAAAAGATTCGGTATTGCAAATGGGATTTTGTATTTTATATTCATAAGGGATTCCAGTTGTGTTTTCTGTCAATGCTTGGAATGGGATAGCTTAGTATTTACGCATGAAAATAACTCATGGAATGTTGTAGTTGGCGAAATTGAATTTCTTATCTTTATTGGTGAAAATAAAGGAAGAAAACGTAGTCCTCTAGCTAGATATATATTTAATAAAAAAACAAGTTTAATTTAGTAATGTATAATTTTTTAAAAAATAAGTTAGGTTTAGTTATGCATAAATTGAGTTCATTTTCTATGAGTTCAAGAGAATGTGGCTAACAACACTTAACCCGTAATCATTCCAGAAAAGAGTACTTCAATTGAAAGTATATTCTAGTGAGAATCTCTTTCTAGTTGAATAAAAGGCTTAGCATGTAAGCTATTAGTTTGAGTGATGGAACTTTTCATTCTTTTATGATTATTATTATTTGTCATACCTTTTGAACTTTGGAAATGATTTCGTAATTCTTTCATTTTTCAAAAAGTGTACTGAATAACGTCATGAATGTCATCACATGTCAATTTCTGGTTGGTTTAACTTTTCAAATATGTTAATTTTATGATTTTCTCTATCCGATCAAAAGATGACATGCGATGTTTATTAAGCGAAGTGATGTCATTTTTTGAAGTTGATTGTTATGGATCATTTTGAAAGTTCAGGGGGTAGTAAGTTTTTTAGAACAATTTGAGACATGTTCCGATGATGCCTATATTTTATAAAGTGAAAGTGAGAATGAAGTGAACTTTCATGTCTAACTAAAATGAACAAATTGAAATTGAGTTTAACTTTAAATAAGTTTTAAAAGTTATGGTATCTCTCAAAATCATATTTTGTTTATTGACAACTGAAATATAGCATGTTTGATTAGAAACTACTGCCATGTAGTTATTTATAGTTTTGACATATATATATACATAAAAAGATAATAACTTT
This sequence comes from Euphorbia schlechtendalii, assembly GCA_949673415.1. Taxonomy (NCBI): domain Eukaryota; kingdom Viridiplantae; phylum Streptophyta; class Magnoliopsida; order Malpighiales; family Euphorbiaceae; genus Euphorbia; species Euphorbia schlechtendalii. The sequence goes on from CATIWQ010206973.1 coordinate 21,023, forward strand.
GTGAACTATATTATACTCAAAATATATTTTTGACCCTTGATTTATTGATTGATATATTTGTTTTTTTAACCTATTGCAATTGAACAAGTTTAGCTACTAAACTCGAAAATTTCATAAAAAAATTGGGCCATACGAAAAATTTCATTTATTGATGTGACACAATCACATAGGTGATATAATGGACCATTCAAAACTCTTAAAATATTTGATATATTATTTAGTGAGATGTTACCAAATTCTACTATAGATTCTCGCCATTTTGGTGGGGAAGAAAGAAACATGATTGGAACCTACCACTTACTTCCAATCCATTTACAAATGAGTTGGTTACTTTTAAATGATGCTGCTTATTCATTGAAAAATAGACTTATCTACCAGGAGATGCCTAATTTATTTCAAAAACACGAGACCCTCTTAAACTTTAAAAATGATCTCGTAACTATCTTAAATTTAAAAAATTGTATCATTTTAATCCCTAAACATCACGTGTCAACTTTTTGTTGATTTAACTTTTCAAAGATATCATTTTTCTTATTTTCTTTTTCTAACCAGAAGCTAACACGTGATATTCGGGGATCAAATGATGCATTTTTTTTTAAATTGAGGTATGGATAGTAATGGTTATTCCGTCCCATAACGGATTCTAGACGATCTTATGTACCATATTTGACATATTTCCATCAATTTCAATTCCTGTCCCACGAAATAGTCATTCCGCGAACCGAAAATTTAACAAGAAAAGCTACAATTGAGAGTTGGATTAATCCAATAAAGACTATTTATTAGCGTTTCGCATGATATGAAAAGATATTTGCACATAGCTGACAAGTATAGCGTTCGCTCTTAGCCCTCATTCGATTGATGATTCTTTGAAGGTAGGTTATGATACCGACTAAAAATTCCTTGTCTGGTTCAATGTTTTCTTTTCAAGGTATTCAGGACTATTTATCTCCAAATAAATTCTAAAAAAACCATATCCCATTACTTTTTCAAACATAAATTTTTAAAAATACATACCATATCATATACCATATTCATACTATAAATGGTATTCCTAAACAAGTTTCGCATGCGTTCTCTTGCAAACAAACCATATTTAATGCAAGCAATACAAATTCGTCCATGTTTTTCATCACATCTTGCATGCAAATATGCACATCAGTAACACTCAAATCAAACGAGACATTTAACAATATCCAACTCCAAATCAATCACCTATTTCTTAGCATTTTCTAGGCAGCCCAAAAAGTAAAAGGGAGTCACTTTATAAATTTTCAAAGTACACTATTTTTATTTTGATCAAGTTAAGGAATATCAATCAACCAAAGCTTTCCCTGGAGTGACAAAACCCAGAGAGAGTAACAAGTTATAAAAAGAAAGTGAAAGACGAGAAACCGAGTAAATCAATCTATTGGTTTACATTTCTAGCAATTTAATTGAACAAAAAATTTATATGAGAGATTGGATACCGAGTTGTTGAATCTCCCTTAGCTTCCATATCGGGTAAACAGCACCTTCCCCGAGTTCTTCTGGATCTATTTGCTGCATTGCCCATGCGTAGTATACAGTGTGGATCGTATCCTAAATACATCAAAATCTCTTAGAAACACAAGAAATCAACATTTAAGATTGCTTAAAAAATTAAAGCACATAATATAAGATTACAACAAACCTTGCCCCCTTCTGTTATTGCACCGTTTTTGTCTCGTACACAATGTACTTGCTGTGTTTGAAACTGCAACAATTTTGGAGAAAAAAAGCCACTGTTGATTAACTGAAAATGTTCCAGAGACTCAAACCAAGGCAAGGGATTGAAGAAGTAAGGAAATGGGAACAAGGATTTATACAGCTAAAATGATTATTGGAGATGTTCCCATCATTTTGGTCTCTCTTAGTTCCACTTCAGATATATGCAGAATCTGCATTAAGACAAGGAACGCATTAAACGAGATGAATTAGTTATAGTCAGCGCTATTCAGCCCTTAATATCTGCAACAGTGAAATGAAACTTGAACTAACGTCACAATTGAATTTCTACAGTTAAAAGCTTGGATTTTCTACATCTGAAATATGCAAAACATGCGTTCAGCATTGGGGGGAGTGCTGGCATAAGAAATTTTATTATTCTTGGTTTTTTTCTTTCGAACCAAAAGTATTCAGTTTGAAAGCAATATCTGAATACCATTGATTATTAAAAGATATTAAGAAATCTGAGGTTATGCAACCCTATTCGCACTTCTACTATTTCGGCTAGAAAAGTAGAGAATTTGGTGAAAGAGTATGTCTTCCAACTTCCATCATAAAAAAGAAGAAGAAAACATCTCTTTAATAAATACAAAGAAAATTCTTAAAACAGTACATGAAAGAGTGATCCAATGTTACAGCAGCGAAGATAATAAATAAGGGTGCAATTTACTTGAAACAGAGGAATGGAGGGAACAGTAAAACACCGGGCACTAGAAAGAGGAAAGCCTAACCTTATTATCAAAAAATATACCATGACTCTGAAAAGCCGTGTGCTCTGCCTCACACCGAGTTATAACTTCAGGTGTACAATACTTCTTCAAAGTTTCTACATCTCCCTGCTTATAGTAAACATTTAGTCATTAACTACATCAAACAGATGGGCGATATTTGAATTTCTCTCTAAAATAGGCACCATTATACAGACACAAACAAAAAAGCACAAGAAAATAAAATATATCACTTGGAAGTTGGAACCGACCTTCATGTAGGCATTGAGTACTGGTCTAACAGCTTCTTGAACCTCGGCAACGAAATCCATCAAAGAGAATGATCTGACACAAAGGGGACATGAAGATCAGAAGGCTAACAGATTACAGAAAATTGGAAGAAAAAAATAAAAACAAGTGCTTGTGACCATACGGATCTCGGCGAGTTATCTCCTTGATTGTTGCAGCAGAATCAGTTTCTTGAAAGATAGAGTCACTGACACTGTTGGGGGAAAAAATGTACCTTAATTAACATTTCACGGAAAATAATGCTACAAGAGAACCAAAGAGAAAGAAAGAAGCGTACTCCTGAATCTTGTGAACTATTGGATTATCGCTGGTCTCCCATCTCTCCCGGACATCCTCTGCAAGCTGCGAATAAAATCAAGACAAGTTAAAATGTTGATCAAGAGGGATAATGAAACAACAATTAACAAAATGAGTCTAAGAAAAAAAAAGAAAAAAATATCTTACCTCTTGACTCTTTGTTACTACAGGCTCACTAAAGCCCAGAAATCGCTTGAATAAAGGATGACCTTGCATCTGGTTTGGAAGGAGAAATTTCAGCATTCAAAAGTGGTTATTACAGTAAGTAATTAAAAAATAAACCTGCTAATTTTTCAATGTGTATATTCATATCATTAATTACAGTCCATTTTGACAAGAAAGGATAACTAACCTTTTCTCTGACTTTGCCCCATGTTTTATTCCATCTAGACTGCTTCAAGGGAAGAACAGCAATGTCTTTTCTCGTGCTTGTTTCACCTTTGAAGGCAGGGGGAGGGGTATATTCCAAGCGCCTTCTCTGACTAGGATTACCATATAACTCATCTTTTACAACATCATAACCCTTCTTTACAAAGTCAGTGACTTTTGTTTCTTTCAATCTCTGGAAGGCTGAAGAAACTTTTGAGGAAGGTATGCTGGATCTAAATTTTCCAAACAACGTTTCTGAACTATCACTAGTTTTGTCCTCGTTGTCTGTTGAAGATGAGGCTTTCTTATCATCTCTGTTTACATTAGCACCGTCTTCATCTGAAATACCTGCTGCCTCCGAAGCCTCTTGCTTACCCGCCGAAAAACTTTCCTTGACCTGAATATTAATGAGGGATATATAGAATAATTAAGATGTAGCATGTCAAAGATGACAACAATCATAAAAGCACAATCCAAATTCCAAACAGACCTCTTCTTTGGCAGCTGCTATCTTCTCTTTGACATTGGACGAAACCTGCATACAACATTATATGAATAATATCAAATAAATATAACTGCTAATGAAGGCAATTAGAAAAGGTGCACTAGGGAAGATCATAGCACAAAAACAAACCCATACATCCAAAATTATATAGACAATGCAAAAACCAGTACTACAAATAAAAGGTTTCCAAGATAATGCCACCTATTAGGCTATTACATATACATACAAAACTTATGAGATGACAACAATAATATCAAAAACAATTTCCCTAGGCCAGAACTGGCATCATGAATAAACTTAAAAGAGGGAAATTTGGAGCTAGAATCTAAAACAATATAACGGAAGCGGGAAGCCTAAGATCTGAAATGCAAGAACATTATGTGCATGTCTGTCCATTGTTCATGTTCCCCAACTGCTAAAATGAGGGATAGCAAATGTTAGAAAAGGGATTACTCCCCATTTTTGTTTCCAAGCAACAAATTAAAACCCTGAATGTTTAACTTATAGAGTTTATGGCCTTGTGCCAAAAGAACTATAAGCGAAATTCAATAGCAGCAACTGAAACACCTTAAGACCAATTCAAATAGCACACCTTTTTTGCAGTAGCTTCAGCCTCCGTCCAAACACCATCTACATGCTTGTACAGCTGCTCAGTTGTCTGCTTCGTTCTGCATTCGCCATTTCACCATCTCAGGCAATCCCTTGACATACAACAGTATGTCTCAGCCTAACTACTATCAAAGCTGAAAGTTACATTGCAAATCAATATAAACATGGTAGACAATTACCTAACTTTCAGGTCCTCTTTCACACCTTTCAGTTCCTCAGCTTTATCCTTCAGTTCCTTCACCGTCTGTTGAAATTCTTGATTTCTACATATAACAAAAATGAGAAAACTGAATTGAAGATGTAGGAAAACGCTACTTTGAAACAGAAACAGCCACAAAGACATTGCCTTCACAAAAAATTTAAAAGAACGCGCAGAAGAGAAAAATACAAAATTCAACAGCAAAACTTAGCAGCAGAAAGTATGAGCTCTTAAAACAAACACCGCAGCACAAATATCAGAGTTCAACTACCAATCAAAGTATAGTTTCTTAACATATAGAAACAGATACCGATTAATGAAGATTAATGAGATACCTGTTGACCTCTCCTTTAACTTTTTTGGAGAATTCACTGAATACACCAAATCTACGAACATCAGAACACCGATTAATTGAAGGCAACGCCAATCTCGTGCTAGATCCCTGCAAAAACCCCAAACACATAAATGAAAAACCCTAAAATCATAAATCATACAACAGAGACACCAATTATCCGCTTCAAACAGAGTAGGAGACTAACCTGCTGAGACATAAGGGGGAGAAATAGCCGCTGCCTAGAAAGGAACGCATCCCGAATCAACTTTCTACTCGCCATTGAAAGGAAAAATTTTGCTCGATAATATTAGGTATAGATAGATAGATATATAAAATTAAGCTGTATCAGAAAGAGATTATCCTCCCGGGGACAGGAGGCGACTGTGTACTTTGCACAGGCAATCAAATAGGGACTATATGCCCTAAAGCAACTACAAGCTCGAGGAAGAGGAGAATTGTTTGGACAAGGTGACAAGGGAATATGTTAGCGGGGATAAGTTTAGCATAAATCGGATTACCGCCTTCCTATCCACGTAACTTGACAATTAAGCTGGGCATATTGCCAATTTCTACTGTGGTGTCTTTGTATGTACGTGTTTTTTCATGGTTTTCAAAATCCGAACCACTTATGGAAAACGAGGTTCAATCGAATTAATTTTGGTGGTTGAATTGAATTTTATAATATAATAAAAAATTATTTATCTAGTAAACATGCAGTATTATACACAAATATTTATCAAAAATTAATATTTTATAATATGATAATATTATATAAGGTAATTTGATTATCTTACTTCAAATAAATTCATTATAATGACCAACATTAAAGTTGGTACTTAAAATTTCAAATATCAAACTAAAGTTTTTATACTCATAATGCATTCAAAATTCAAGTTTAGTTATCAACTTTCATTAACTTCTACTGCAATTTGGAACACAATAAAGTAACTAATATGAAATTATTACATTAATATGAGTGAAATAATTGATTATCATGAAAAATAAATCTAAATAAACATACTTCAAATTATTTCAGAGCCACACATACTTAACACAAACGAGAAAGGAAAATTATATAAAAACATTAATAGACAAACATTTTTTAAATAATTAAATGTATATAATTATATCAGGAAATATTATAATTCGAGCCGCTAAAATATAGGAATTTGAATCATTTGAATGACTCTCACTACTTTCCTAGTAATAATAAATTGTTGAAATGATCGTTACTCCCTCAACTTGATTTTAAAAGTTAGATGTCATCCTCAATTTTTAAAAGGATTAGTTACCCCCCTCCCTTAACTTCGTAAAATTGCACCAATTTATCCTCTCAATACCATGTGTCAACTTCTGGTTGAAGAGAAAAAAATCAGAAAAATAACATTTTTGAAAAGTTAAACCAACCAGATTCTAACACATGACGTTGAGATGGCTAAGCGGTTCACTTTTACTTAGTTGAAGGGGGTTTCTGGTTCTTTTGAAAGTTGAGAGTGTCATCCGACTTTTAGAACCAGTTGAGGGGGTAATGATGCATTTGGCCTAATAAATATTAAATGTTAGTGTTTGACCCGATTAGTTTAAACAAACTCAGATAGAGGGAGTAAATGTCTTAAACTTGATTTCTAAACAATATTTAGTTCTTTAAAACTTTTATAACCAAGTTATGTTGAGTATAGTTTAGATGATGAATGTAAGCTGAAGCACAAGTTTAAACAAATACACAGACTAAGCTTAGTCTTATTCTGAAAAACACTGTTGAGTGAAATAACTCGATTAAGAAACACTACTAAATGAAATAACTCAGCAATATTGACTAATGCAATCACATAAGTAAATAAAAAGAGATGGAGTAAAGAAAACAAACACAACGATATATACTAGTTTAACCTCTAGCCTACATCCAATCCCTAGATACCCTTTCCGAGCTTTATTCCACTATTGGTGTCCTTCCTTTAACTAGGTTGAGCAGCCTTCACAAAAGGTAGATTTAAGCAAGTACTTTACAAGTAAAGCAATCCTCAAACAGTTGAGTACCCTTCTCAGCTACTATCACTTAGAGCATATATGATAAAGAATTTGAGTAGACAACTTATAAAATGTTATTTATCCTTTTACATATCTAATATAATATACTTCCATTGATATAATATACTTTCACTCGGCTTAAAAATCTTGATATAGTTTCAATCTCACAATTTTTGGTATTAGACTTTACATGTTCCGAGTCGCGACCTTTGAATTGGTAGACGCAGTAAAATCATAAAAAAAAAACACAATGTATTGATAAGTAGAAAAGCTATTTCTACTTAAGAAGAGATAAAGTCTCTTTTATTCATTGGATTAACTACTTCAACAAAATAAAAAAACAAACTCATTTTTTTTATGACAAAAGGCTAAATGCCTCTCTTATGGAATTGAAAGACAATCTAAGCAACAGCCCTCCTTCCAGACTGAGACCTGGAAATTGCAAGGGTCGACTCGTCCCTTGCAAACTTAATTTTCATCGCATCTTCCGTCGAAATTTGGAAAGCATTGGCGATCACCTCCACAGGCATTGCTCTCATCGTCGATGTCCTTCCCGCAAGATCAGAAGTCATTGCATTCTGGTTTGTCTTAAACGCAACATACTCGAATCTCTCGCTCTCAGCCCGCTTCACCATCACGAAATTTTGTGGCACTGGCAGGACTTGTCCTTTACTTAGTACTCCATCAAACACGCTGTTCCCATTCTCATCCACCACCTGGATCCTTGCCCGACCTTTCACACAGTATATTATGCTGTGTGCATTCATGTGCCAGTGTGGCAATCTCACAGCATCCTACACAACAAGAATTATTTAAAAACATAGCGACGAATCCTACACAACAAGAATTATTTAAAAAAATAGCGACGAAATGATGGCATCAGTAAAGGATTTAGCGACGAAATTACATCATTTCATCACGAATGTATTTTTAGTGACGATTTTCATCGCAATATCTTTTTAGTGATGATTTTTAGATTTTCATCGCAATATCTTTTTAGCGACGATTTTCATCGCCAATATATTTTAGCGATGAATTTGATATTCTTACATTACGGAGGACAGCGTGGGAAGCGCTGAGTTTGATCCAGTCAAGAATGGGGAGGTTGTGGCTGTTAACAGTGCTGATACGGCCAACTTCCGGGATAAATACATCGGCACGTGAAGGATCGGCGATGTTCTCCTTCATCCTCATGGTGCAGAAAGTCTCCTCAACGCCGTTAGCATAACTTCCTCCACGGCGGCTTTGCTCTTCTTGCTCTCTCATCTCTTCTTGAGTTCTCGGTGGTCGGACTACGGAAAGGCGGCCTTCGACTCTGACAATGCTGCCCCTCAAATCGTTCTCGTTCTGAAGCCTCCTGGCCAGGTCCTGATCAATGTTGAAAGCTTCAGCTATCATTCTTGATGACAACCCGCAGAACATGTTGTTGCAAGATGATCTCTCACTGATGTGGCGGCCGGAAAATGGATCTTGCCTGCCCTCACGGCGGCGCTCTGATTGTTGTTGTTTGAATTCCTGTTCTGGGTTTCCGGCTAGATAGAAGTGCTGTCACGCATACCAAAAAAAATCGCCAATTTAGTAAGTTCAAAAAATTTTTTAAATAAAATTTTCCCACCGTCCCAAATATGACTCGAACATGTATCTATAAAATCCAGGTCAGTCACTAGCAATTTCAAAATACATAGCTTTTTATAATGACGGGACAAAAAATATTGAAACTTAATGAATCAGTAGTTTTAGACCACTGTATAATCTCTTCAAATTTAAGAGTACGGAGGGTTCTTTTTTCGCGGAAACTTACTCTGGGGTTGCTACTGTCGAGCTGGTTGCCAACGTTGGTGGTGTCAAGGACATTGACCATAACAACAGGCTCATTGCCATCATTATAGCACCAATGAGCAACACCGGCAGGCAACGCAATGATGTCGCCTTGGCGGAAATGGCTGATCTTCTGGTGTTGGTCTTGTTGTCGGCCTCCAGATTCTTGGAACGTTTCAGGGCATCCCGGGAACAAAGCACCAGTCATACCCCTTCCTACAAACACAAAAAACCCCCACATATATAACACAAAAAAACACAAAATTAAGAAAAGGTTACAACTTTGACCAATAATATTGACCTTGAACAATGTACATGAGCTGAGGCGCGTTGCTGTAGTGAGGCAACAGAAGGCCCTTGGGCTGGATGGTTCGTCTCACGACAGCCACGCCGGTGCATTGGAACTGGTCTTTGTTAGGGTTCCATGACTCGATCAAACCAGCTTCACACTCGATGCTTGTGTCCGGCTCGAAGGCATTGAGTCTGTCCAATTGGCACTCGTTTTGCTGCTCTAAGTTGTACCTGGCCAGGCACCCCTGGAACACCACAAGGCAACACAGTGAAAGAGAGATTAACAATGAATTTGTCATTATTATTGGGATTTGATTGAAGAGATTGTGGGTTTGGAACGTTAAATTTGGTTGCTATTTATAGAAAGAAATATAGCAATGTGATTTGTTTGGTTTGCATGGCTAGTTTGGGCTAGTGGCTTTACACCTCACAAGGGTTTCCATGGCAGGTGTCCTACGGCTTCCCTGAAGAGTTGCTATGTGTCCATTGCAAGACACTAACTTATTGCATGTCCAATATTTTTGTTGTTTTCTTTCAATGACAACTAATGCAAGTGAATCAATTACTAAATTAGTTTTGTTTTGCTAAATCAATTTCAGTATATAGTTAACCGTAGAAATTTTTTCCCGAAGATACTAAGTGAATGGCGAAGTAATTCTTGTAGCAAACGTTTTCTCTTCGCTCTCATTTGGAACAAATTACAAACAATTCAATTCAATTTGTTTGACAAATTAGGCATTAGATTTACGGCAGTATCCCGGCTCAACTCCTGACCAATTTCTTGAAATGCCTGGCCTTCCCATCTATAGGTCTTGTTCTATTAAACTTATATGAGCTGATTAAACTGAACTAGAATGAACCTAAATGAATAAAATTTATAATTATGCTTAGTTTAATTGATTTTAAATCAAACGGATCAGATAATGCTGACACTTATTATGAATTAATATCCAGATGTCAATACTCAGGAATGATTACAAGACATGAGAGTCTTTAGCTGCGTCAGTTCGTCGCGCCACATAGTCAACTGTTCACGTGAATAAACAAAACAAATTAAAACCTCAAACGGTGGGTTTGTCTGTTTCTCGAAATTCCAGTGATGCGTGTTTTTCATTTTGGCTTTCTTCAACCTGATACAAACAACATTCACTGTGAAAGGATGGGCCTGCGGTGAGCCTCATCTTTTGGGCCTTATGTCTCAGCGCAGAACATCGGATGGTATAGTCAGGTCAAAAGGCCCATAATGTAGATAAGAGCACTGTTTTAAAAATCTCCGCCTAAGTCCGTCTAGGCCCCACCTAAGTGCTATTTTGAGGATCGCCGTCTGGCTACGTCTAGCGCCTAAACTCTACTGACTAGCGCCTAGGCCCCGATTAATCCCCGCCTAGACCCCGATTCACCTTCGGCCGCCCGACTAGTGTCTAGTACTTTTTAAAACACTAAATAAGAGGCAACCTTTAGCTACTACTTCAATTAAGGTGTAACTTATCTGAAGTTGAAACTTGAAACTCAAATGAAAAATGAAAATTCATCTCTTTGAAGTTCACTGATAGATTACTTAAAGGTTAAAGTGTTGAATTAATAAACTTAAAGAAATGAAAAAAATAACAAAGAGAAAAAAGTTCAACGGAAGAAATATGTTAATTAAGTTGGATGAACGTAAGAGTTTAAAAAAGTTACAAATAAAATTTATGTTTTCAATTTGTAAACAAAAGTTAAATTGTATTTAATATGTTTTATGTAACTTGTGATACATAAAGAGTTCATTTCATTATTGTAAGAATTATGGAAAAAAGTTGAAAAGAAATAAAGAGAAAAGGCTTGAGAGTTGAGCATTTCAAGAGTTTTTTTTAGTAGTATAATTTTTTCATAGTTTTTATATTATTTAAACTAAAACCATATTCCTCTCTTCCCTCCAACATAAAGTTAATATTTCAGAATTGTGAGAAATAAAAAAAATCTAACAAATCCTAGTTTCCTACAAGGATTGGAGTTAAAAAAATTCAGTTTACATCAATTGTCATTAAAATAAATCTAATATAAAGCCTATAATGTTGTCAGCCTTAAAATACGTGTGCCAAAAAAAGTAAGCTAATAAAAAATCTCAGTAATGAAATAATAAAAGAAAACAAATGAACTGAAGTCAAAACTCATATTGATAATCGAACTCAAGCCTCTATGAAACATTAAACCACAACCTTAACTGACCCTGCTTGTAAAGTTTTTGCAAAACTCAAAATTTGAATTGCTCCACAATACATTAATTTGTATATGATATCAAGCCCCGTTAAGGCTCAAATAACACATTTTGGCCCAGAAAAAAGGGGCTCCTCAGCAAGCCACACTTCAATGGAATAACGCGTCGCAAAGTCTTCAGCACTTATATACTTGGCTAACGCAGAGGCCTCTAAAGGTTGAACTACTCCTTCAGCAATACTAGCCGTGTCCTCGTTGAAGGACCTTCAACACTACCCTTGCCGATCCAGCGCACTCCTTATCTCTCCACTGTCGCATTAAATGCAAACCTGACTGGTAGAGGGGAATCATTTAATACTCAGATGGTGGAAAAGACCTCCAAGAACCTTGCCACTTACGCACAGCTCACAGGCGGATCCCATAGGCCATCATTATACAAATTCCTATAAATAGCAAGGCAATTTTCAAGGTAACTGTTATTTTGAATACACATTACCTCTCTCAAATCGCTAATTTTAGCATCGGAGGGTCTTCGCCGGAAACACTTCCGGCCTGAGACTTGTTTTGCAAGATCCGAAGATGCTGAACACCGTGAACTTCACCCGACGGATACCAGTATAATATCGGGGTGTATTTGACCTAACTAACGTTTTAATTCTAAAATTACACTCATCTTGTACATTAATTGGGTCAACGAGTCCTTCAAAAAAAAATTGGGTCAAGAATCGGACTGACCTATACTCTAGTTTTCTTGCTCAGACAAATCTATGGCACACACGGACGGACCATAACGAGTTTAAGTTTAAAGAGGTTTTTAAGTAAATGCTTACGATACAATATATACATTTCACTTAAATTTTTATCAAAGTACAGAAAAATATTCCTCAAGTTTCAATTTTACATCATTATGCAAAAACTATTTCAAATTTTTTTTACATTCTAGATGTATAACTGATTTTTTAAAATAGTTTAGGTGAAGGAGACACAGATAATATATATTAGATATATAATATGTATTTAATAGATTTATATAAAAGACATATAACAGAAATACAACACATTTACATATAAAAGATATATAACAAGTATATATACAAAACGTAAAAATGTAAAATTAAAACATAAGAAAGTAGAAATGTAAAATCAGAATATAAAAAATATAAAAAAATAAAATAAATTCTTAAAAGTATATTTTTGTAAATAGTAAACCAAAAGAAGAACAAAATCGATAATTTCTCAAGTACGGGCTAAAACACCATTGGAGAAATTAATAAAGTTTAGACACGTTTATTACAAAGGAATAGCACAAACAAATCATCCTCTAAATTATGTTTAGATACCGTTGATGTCTACTAGAAGATGAAGGAACTAATTGGCACTCCATGATGACCAATAAACAATATTCAATTGCCTAATCTCTTTATAATGAAGTACATTGTTTTGTGTTCGACCTTATATGCATGGAATTTGTATTTATTCTCAGGTAAGTGAAGACACCTATCACCGATGTGTAAGAAATCAAAGCCAAGTAGCCATGCAATTTTGAAGTTGTGGCTACTCTACACTGTCTATGAGTCATCTTTCTCCTCTGCCATTTTCTATATAAATACCTCTCACTTCCCCCTCTTTCAAATCACACTCAAAATCCACTCTAATGGCTAAGTCTTCTTTTCTTCATATTGCTGTTCTCTGTGTAGCTGTTCTGTTTCATGGCTCGCAAGCCAACAGGCCCGATCGCCAGTTCAACGAGTGCCAACTCCAAAAGCTCAACGCATTGGAGCCTGATGACAGAATCGAATGCGAAGCTGGTCTAGTCGAGTCATGGAACCCTAACCATGACCAGTTCCAGTGTGCTGGTGTTGCTATGGTGAGACGGACTATTGAACCTAAAGGTCTTGTTTTGCCTACCTACAGCAATGCTCCTAGCCTTGTCTACATTGTCCGAGGTAAAATCGAAAAATTCAAAAGCGAAATTCTATGAAATTTTGAAGTTTATTCATTTGGGTGTTGTTGTTTGATTGTAGGTAGAGGAATGGCTGGCATTATGTTTCCTGGATGCCCTGAAACATTCCAAGAGCCACAAGAATCTCGTGGATCCATGGAAGACCAGGACCAGCACCAGAAGATCAGCCATTTCCGCCAGGGCGATATCATTGCTTTGCCTGCTGGTGTAGCACATTGGTGCTACAACGACGGCAACGAGCCTATTGTAGCCGTTACCATGTTTGACACTGATAACCGGGGCAACCAGCTCGACTCTAAGCCCAGGGTATAGTATATTATCTGAATTGAATACTCTACTCTAGGAGAAAGCATAGCCGAAACGAACTAATTTATAACTATTCATAGACCAAATGAACTTATTTATAACTAGCTGAAATAAATTATAATATAAATATATAGGAATGGAATAAGCTAAGATAAATTATTGAATGAATCTATAACTATGCAGACCTGCAAAGAAAGGACAATACCGCATTCATTTTGATATTCGTTAAGTTTAAAATTTCTGGATCTTAATTTCTCAATTGAAAAATGTGTTGTGATTCTACTGGGAGCAGAATTTTTACCTTGCGGGCAATCCAGAGGATGACTTCCGTAAACAATCTGAACGCCGACATGACCAGAGCGGCCGGGAACACTATTTCCCCGGTCAAAGGTACTCCAGCAGCCGGCGAAGAGAGCAGAGTTCTTCTTGCAACAACATGTTCTGCGGAATGGATTCAAAGATGATCGCCGAGGCTTTCAACATCGACGAGCAATTAGCAAGGAAACTACAGAGCGAGAACGATATGAGAGGCAGCATTGTTAGGGTTGAAGACGAGCTTGAGGTGATTAGACCTCCCAGGACTCAGCAAGAGATGGAGAGATTCAGAAGGCCCCACCGACCATACGGCGGACGTTTTGCTAACGGCGCCGAGGAGACCTGGTGCTCTATGAGCGTCGGACAAAACATCGCCGACCCTTCACGCGCCGACATCTTCGTCCCCGAGGTTGGCCGCGTTAGCACCGTCAACAGCCACAACCTACCTATCCTTCAGCAGCTCCGCATGAGCGCCTCCCACGTCGTTCTCCGGAATGTAAGCCACATCACTTTCATCTCTCCTAACCACGGCGGCGCGTCAACGAACGCGCTTCATGATTTCTCCTAATCAACTTTCTTTATTTATCAGGATGCAATCAGATTGCCGCATTGGCATGTAAATGCACACAGCATAATGTACTGCGTGCAAGGACAAGCCAGAATTCAGATCGCCGACGAGAACGGAAACAGCGTGTTCGACGGAAGTTTCAGGGAAGGACAGGTCCTAACCGTACCTCAAAATTTCGTAGTGATGAAACAAGCAGAGAGCGAGAAATTCGAATTCGTAGCATTCAAGACCAACGAGAACACAATGACGCAAGATCTCGCCGGGAGGACCTCCGCCATGAGAGCAATGCCGGTGGAAGTAATAGCAAACGCTTTCCAGATATCAATTGAAGATGCGATGAGAATCAAATTCGGAAGGGAAGAGACGACGTTGGGAATGTCGAGAAGGCAACAGTCAAGAGGCAGCAAGTGGAGTACTGCGGCGGCGGCGGTGGCCGAAATAGCTGAAGTTGCGGGTTCTGTTTGAGTGTAATAGCGAGGGAAAATAGGCAGTTATAGCATTTGTTAAATATAAGAGAGCTCTTCTTTTATGTTAAGTTATGCTAGTAACGAAAATAATGTAACAGTTCCGATCAGCGTTGGCTTTTTTTTTAATGCATTAGCTACAATAAAATAATGTTTCTTCACCGAATTTATTAACGTTGCCCTCAATTTGCAATAATTTGCCGATAGTTTGTCAAATATGTGCAGAAATTTTTTTGTAGAGCCCCCGCAAACACTAGCTTTCATGATGAATACAAAAAAATCAGGTATTCGCCACGAACACCAAATCCATAACTAATTCACCTTAACTTTCGAAATTATAAAGTGAGTTTGTAAAATATTACATTGTTATGGTTTTGAAGATGAATCAATGGTTTTATGATATGGGTGGTTTTGCTAGAGTATTAATAGTGAGATTACTCTTTTGATCTAATGTCTCTGAGAAGTGAGGCCGTAAACGAGCCGATCTATTTGTGTTCGTTTGTTCCTTTAATTCTTAAATGGACACAAGCCAAATTGAATTCTTAGTTCGGCTCGTTTATGTCCAATCTTTTTCTTACATTTCTCTCCTAATTCATGTCAGGACTAATGACAATATTACGAGAAAATTGTAGCAGCGGAATAGAAAAAAAGGAATACAAAGATTTTTACGTGGAAACCCCAATTGAAGTTAGGGAAAAATCACAGGACAAATTCCGATTTTTTTCTTCCACTATAATAACAATAGTAGGTAAAAAAAGAGATTATTACAAAATAGTATTACTCAGGTGTTTTCTAAAACCTCACTATTTTCTCTCCTCCCGATTTTTAGAAACCCCTTTTCTAAAAATCTCTACACAGATATTAATGTATCTGTGTTTTCTTTTCTTTGTTATGTGTTTAAATGAGGAAGAAAACATCTCTATTTATAGGAAATTGAAGACGCGTGAAGCCTTCAATCACGCCTTTAATTTCACCTGTATTTTGACATATTTTCACCTATAATTTTTGCCGACCTGCCGACCTTGACTTCTTCCTTTCTTTTTTTTTTATTTTCTTATTATAATTATATAGTGGGTCTCACAAATTTGAGGGACACTACTCAACACTCACATGAATCTAATAGATTTGAACTAAAATCCATAATGTTTGATAAAATGCATAGTGTTTGATCAAACAAACTGAGTCACAATATCCTAATTTGACAGGAAAATGAGAAGAAAAACAACTTTAGAGAAATTGACTTCAACGTGCACAACTAAAATTGGATCGATAATAGAGGTGTGGCATAATTAGGAAGATTATCTTCTACACAATTACGCAATGATTGGACAACTAATTGATAATGATAAAGTAGTTAAAAAATTTGGAGATTTTATAAAAAAGAATAAGTATACCTCAAAAAGGTATGTAAAAACGGAAAACAAGATGCTACATTTTAAACTACAATTCTCTCTTAAATTCATCTTGATTATGTTTCAAAATAAACACTATGTATCAGGGATGAACTTTGGTACAACAAAAAGAACAACAATTTTACTATGTTGAAGTACAAGGTGATGGATATGAAAATGCCCATGGATTTCAATTTGAACTTGCAGAGAAAGAGACCAACACTAAGCTTGTATAGACATGGAATTAGGATACAAGTTGACAACATAGAGAGTGATGAAGAAATATTCAAAACATTGGATTATTCGTTTCATTAGGATTGATTACCAAAAAGAAATTATTTTACTTTAACAATGTAAAAAGAACATGTTTTACTTTAACGATGTAACTTGACTTTCGTTATCAGTTCGTTATGATATATTTTTCACAGAATTATTAATTTCATTAACAAAGTGATTGTGTGTTATTTGACTTGAATATAATGAGTTTCTCAAGAGTATAATATAAATCTAACATAATTTAATAGATTTGAGATAAAACGAGCATTTGACTAATGCATATACAATAAGTTAGAAAACTATAAGAAACCTAGTAAATTAAAATATTAATAGTAATGAATAAGTCCAACGTATCTTAAATGTTAACAAACATGAAAATAGGAGCTGTAACACATGTTAAAATAATTAAATGGACATCTAACATGTTTCTAACATATGCGATGATAACAAAATGTTCAAGACATAAAAATTTTTTTTTGTTAGAAATCTATTAAAAACCCAATGAACAAGAGGTGAATTCTCATAGAATAATAAAGAATCTAACTTAAATATAACTGTATTATGATATATGTAAAGTACATCAGATGCGTCTATTTAATACACATAATCTGTTAGAAATATATTAGAAACATAGTAAAAGATTAATAAGTGGTTCAAATAAGTCATAAAATATCAATAGAATTGCACAAAAAGAAGATTTCTCATGAACATATATAAAGAATCTAAAAAGGTAACTAGATTCTAAAATTTGTAAGGTAAATGCAACATGTTTATCTAAAAATCACAAGATGTCACTACGCCATAGATTGCCTGTTGCAACAGAAACTGTCTGGGTTGCAAGAAAGTGTTGCAATTTTTATGAAAAAAATCAATCTGTTGCATCACATTTGAAAAAGTATTCAAAAAGTGATGCAATTGACAAAAATACATGTTAAATACACATTTAATTGCAACACTTTCTATTTAATGTTGCCGATAATAGCCATGAATAGGAAAAAATTGACGGCGCCAATTCTCCCACCCTGTAATTGACGAAAAAAATTATTAAAAAAAATAAAAATAAATATAAAATACATGAAATATAATGGGGTACATAAACTTTCCCCTTTCCTTCTCCTTCACTTTTTCATCCGATCGCTTTCCCCCGGTCTTTCTTCCGATTTCCCCCTCTCTTCCAATTTCTGTTGATGTTACCCGTTGTCCCTCCGTCATCATCTCTTTGTGCTCACCATTTTAACGTCAAAGCATACTATTATCAAAACCTAATTTCAACGAACCGATTCTCAAATCCATTCCATCTTGTAATGTTGGGGAATCAATCACACATCTCATTTGTCTGTGATATTGCGAGTAAGTATGTTATGTTCCCCTGAATTTGTTTCTCTGGGATTGGTTCTAATATTGCGACTTGATTTATTTTTTTCCATTTCCCATTTGAAAATCTCCATTTTCTCGAGAGATGAAGAAGTCAGGTTCGATTAGGCACACGAAACTAGTTGTTTTGGATCTCGC
>CATIWQ010207016.1:0-10854 GCA_949673415.1 Euphorbia schlechtendalii
TTTTATGTTAGAATACCCCAACGAAGGGAATTAAAATTATTCCCGGATAACAGACCTCACCTTATGCCATGTGATCATTTTCACTAATAAAATTGATCAACATACGTGTAAATAAAAATGAACCAATTTTTATTTAAAATAACAATTTTAAACCGTCGATGTTTTAATTAGATCACACGGGCCTCGCTAAAATCAAATCGAACATATGTGATATATCCTCTGTACTAACCTTTGTGGATGCAGGTTAGATGTATATTTAGGATTTTATTTTTCCTTCGGGTATTGCACATATTTCACGAAAAATGTAATTAATAGGTTAGTGGGTGGTTGCATCTCCCAATTTTTGGATGCCTTGTAATTTTTATTTTCCATATTTATTTTCTGCAATTATTTACTGCTTTGTGGATTATTTATTTTCCACTTTGTGGATGATTTATTATTTCACATTGTGGATTGATTTACTACTTTTTCTATGCGTGAATCATGCATGTAAACTCTAAAAACGACCTAAGTGCGAATATGCACAATTGAGAGAATACGGTTTTCTGTAGATGTAATATAATGTGACCACATAAGATATAAGCAACTTATCCCAGGCCCCAATCTTTGTGTCTTGGTGGGCCGTACCCCGGATGTTAAGCCTCACAGGACTCTAATTCCTGGAAAGAGCTAATCCAGGTGGCGACTCCGGACTAAGAGATGGCAGATTTAGGTTCGAATCGATCTAAAACGTTTTCGCTTTTCTCTTTCAACATTTTTCCCGGGTCTGTGACCTGGTGCACCATTTTCCAAACACCCCGGTAGACTACGCCTATGAAATCACGCGCTCTCTGCCCACCACTCCGTGTCATCCTCCCACAGCGCACAAATCATACTGCCTTTTATCAGTTAACGGTAAGACAAAGTAAGCTGAACCAGGCTCAGATTGGGCAGCCAGGATATAACTTTGCCAATCCTTTTCAGAATCAATTCTTCCCGAGATAAATTAGGCAGCTAGCATTCGCACTAGGGCCTTTCTACCAAGGAATGACCCAACAGCTTATTCCCAGTTGGAGTACATTAATGGCCTCACAATTCCTAGAACCCCAGCTGCCCACTTTCGTGGCTTTTCCCTAGGGGTAATATAACTCTTATTTAAGCGCAGGGAATGCCATCCTCCAACAACCAAGAATGGTAGAATTATGGCTACAGTTTTTTGCCACTCACGGTGGCCATCGCATGAATCCATACTCAGCACAACCGACAATCAGGGATGAACACAACTTACCCCCAAACTTCGCAATGCCGTAGTTTGAAAAGTATGTGGGATCTAGTGACCCGCGTGCCCACTTAACGCATTATCAGACGGTGATGAGAGCATTAAGGGTCAGCGAGCAGATGATGGCTAAGCTCTTTGTCATCACCTTAGGCCACCCAGTCAATGAATGGTATAGCCACCTAACGTTGGACGTAGCTACTAATTGGAATAGCCTTGCTCAGGCTATGATGGGGCATTATGGTTTCAACTCTCAAATGGAAACCACAATACAACATCTGGAGGCTATAAGGTGAGAGTAGGGTGAGAGCTTCAAATCCTACTATGCGTGTTGGATGGCCACACAAGTCAGGCTTCGTGCTCGCTTAACTTTATCGGAGATGATAACCAAGCTTCTGGATGGTGCACTACCATCATACAGGAACAAGTTTGGGTCAGACATCTTTTCGAGTTATCAAGAAGTGTTTGAGAAGGCGGATAGGATGGAGCACTTTGAATCCATGGACACATCCAGAGGGCACTAGTACCAAAAGATAACCAATGGATGATGATGTAATAAATTAGCTTTCAGCCACTTTGCCCATAAGGCTTTTGAATTTTTAATAATTTGAACTTTGCTTACTTTCTTGATGTTCTATTGATGACATCACGCATTCTCATAGCATATACATAATGTTTTTAGCACATGTAACATATCATGTCATGAAATTAATTTGGGTATAAATGGATTCCCCACAATTATAATAAATTCAAATGATTTGACTCTTGAGGGAGAGTGAGAGATAAACACATGTACTTAGACAACGCGTGATAGCGGATTCCTAGAAGAGTTAATCCAGGTGACGGTTCTACACTAAGAGACAGCAGATTCGAGTTTGACCATTCTAAAATGTTTCCCACTTTCTCTTTCAAACCTTTCAGGACCCCAACTTGGTACATTTATATTTTCAACTTAAAGACCCAATGGACCGCGCCTCTCATTTTGCGCGCTCTTGGCCCATCGATTCCGTGTTATCCGCTCATAGCAGTTAAGCAAGTTATCTGGCTTAAGGGATTTATTATTGATCTCAACGTGGTGTACATCATTGTAAATCAAATAGTGGTCTATTGTGATAACAATGGGGCTATTGCTCAGGCAAAGGAAACTTAATCTTGTTAGAGAAACAGACACGTACTTAGAAAGTACCATCTCATTCAAGAGATAATTGCTAGTAAAGATATAAGCTTAGAATACATCCCTATAGATCAGAATCTAGTGGATGGGCTAATAAAGCCATTGACTCAATTTAAGAATAACCAGCATGTTAACGAGTATGGCAAGAAGCACATGTAATTGGCTCTAGTGTAAGTGGGAGTTTGTTAGACAAGATGTATGACCTAAAGGTAATTAGGGTGAAATGTCTTTATTAATCACTAATGTTCAAATAGTTCTAGATTATTGTTTATCACTAATAAGGCCTCTTTGTTATATATCAATAATTCTTATTAATTATGTAACTCGTTGGTATTATATATGTGCTATTATGTATGTATATATATATTCATTGATATAATAAGACAAAGTTTGGGAATATTTCATAGCGTGAAAGTGCAAGGACATAGTGGGAGCTGTGTGGAGTAGAATAGGACAAACGTGTAATTATGAAAAGTCTAAATATTCCTAGTCATAGTTTCATTGAGACTAGACATCAATGAAGCGGACAGACTGGCATGTGTAGGATCACTTCTTGGATTAAATTTTAAATAACCGATCTCACAAGCTGAACGTGGTATCTTGAGTTAACACATGACTATATTTGGGTAATACAATGGAGACCACTATGAGATAGACATTTGGAAATAACTATATCCATGTGTTAGTGTCATGTCTTATTGCAGTAGTCATACGAGTATATTGAGATACCAGTTACCTTATGCAGAAGGTTCTATACTTTGGGTCATACTTATGCATACACTGGTGATCAGGATGACACAGATAATTATGGGTATAGTGATGAGCATTTGTTGGTAAGCCGAGTAGTCAAGATGGGATCCATCACTCTTGCTATAGTGATATAATGGGAGTTGTACCTTAAGGCCTCTTGTTGAAGTGACACACTCATAAACCTCTTATCAAAGTATGAAATTAATAGAATAGATTTAGTCAATCTTATTGCATAAAGAAGAGTGATGTCCTTTGTGAACAAGTCTAATTCTGGGATAGTGTGAGTATGGGATTTCACTCCCTACTAGCAAGTTCGATGATGAAGCTGTATTTCTTTTTCCCTAGTAAGTCTTTCATTTTTTACAAGATCCTATATTCTTCTAGAAGAAGCTCTCTGAGTTCATTTTAAAACTTAAACACCTTTTTAGCCAAGTTAAGCCCAAAAGCCCAATCTGGAGGAGCCATGTCATTAACAATATGGCCATGTCATTAACAATCTGGCCTTGTCATTAACAATCTAGCCATATCGTTAATGACATGTCTGATGTCCTTAATGACATGGTTGATGCAATAGAACCAAATTTGCACTTTCTATAATTTCAGGCAAAAAGCTTCCTTTATCCCACATGCTCGGACATGATATCCGAGAAACCACTCCCCCACCCTACATAGGTAACTTTAAATTAAATCTTTTTGAAGGATTTAACAAAAAGAAAAATAGTGTGGGTTAAAAAGAATGGGTTAAAGAGATCCTATGTTGACTTTGGATTGAAGGGAGTCCCAATTCATAAAGGGATCTAAGTTTCAAAGAAAGAAAAGCTCAATAATCATGCAAAAGGTAGTATCAAGAAAGTGAGTTCAAAAGTTGAGAGTAAAAACTTGAAAGTTCTTAAGTGATCTTAATGTTCTTGAGTAAAGTTTCAAACTTTAGTTTTTATAGATACTTAAGATTTTGGGTTAGTGAGTTTAAGTTCATGGAAAGGGCATGAACTTGGGTCATTTGGGTTCATTTGTTCATCATTTAGGCAACTTTGAAGTTTACTTACTTTTTAAGCAAGTTTGCAAGTAATAGATAATTTAAGCAAACTAAGAGGTTTAACCTTTCTTTAGGGATTTTCACTAAGATCTTATTTAATAAAACTTAGTGTGAGTACTTTTGAGAAGTAACTTTACACATTTGGAATACTTCTTCATTTTGTTCATAAATCTTGTCTTTGAAAGCTAGTTTTAAAGATCTAGTATTAAAGTTTGAGGGAAGGGATTTCTACACCTCTTTCACATGCTCTAGGATTTCTACATCCTCTAGAATTCTCCCTTTTATTTAGAGATCATTCTTACTCTATTTGAAAGGATTTTTTGACAGACCAAACCAATTAACAAATCAAAGAAATAAAGAGAGCTTCCCGGAGCATTTTGTGGATCTTGAAGAAGTGGATTCATGACTACAAGGTGGGCCTCTGAGTTATTAGATTTTGTTTCACGTATATATGCATGTTTATCATGTTTTTTGTGTTTATGTAAGTTTCAAAGTTTTTTTGTTATTGCTATCATTGACATATCATTAACGACATGGCAATGTAGTTAACGATGTCACTGATACCATCAACGACATCAGCCATGTAGTTAACAACATATCCATGTAGTTAAGGACATGGCATGCTAGACAGTAGCTTTAGAAATGCTTAAATATGGATCTATGCTCAAGTTGGTCAATGGTGACTATTTAGACTTCAAATCTAAGTTTTTAGTTACATAGATTATTCAATTAAGCATTTTTGGAGACTTGAAACCAATAGTTGGAATATTAGGTTTGACGAGACAATCCAAGAAATTAGTTTTGTGCCAAACTCTAATGAGCCCTATGTATATAAGAAGGTTAGTGGGAGTGTAGTCGTTATCCTTGTATTACATGTCAATGACATATTACTAATAGGAAATAATGTTTCTTTTCTTCAAACACTTAAGTCATGGTTGTCAAAGAAGTTCTCTATAAAAGACCTTGGTGAAGAAGTTTTTATACTTGGTATAAAGATCTACCGTGATATATCCAAGAGGTTACTATGTCATTCACAAAGTACATACATAGATAAGGTTTTGGCTAGATTTAACCTTGAGTAGTCACGAAAGGGTTACCTTCCCATGTCTCACAAGATTAACCTTTCTAAATATTACTTTCTGAGAACACAAGAGGAGAGACTGCACATGAATGGAATACCCTATGCTTTTACGATAGGATCCATCATGTATGATATAGTATGCACTCGGCCAAACTTCTCACACACCAAGAAGATTTAAATCTAATCTAGGTTAGAAGTACTGGATGCCCGTTAAAACTATCTTCAAGTACTTACAAAGGACTAAGGATATGTTTTAGTTTATGGAGAAAGTGATCTTTATGTGAAGGGATATGTTCGCCACTTTTCTACAGATAAGTTTAATAATTTATTCACAAGATTCATCTATATATCAATGGTGCCAAAAACTTGTTCACGAAAATATAGGTGTTGTCAGTACCTCTTATCAAAATAGAAAAATGATGATAACTACAAGTATACAGTTGCGATGTAGTTTTAAAAGATATCGATCCTATAGGGAAGAGCTAGTTCTAGAAATCGAAAAGGAAGATAAAATAGAGAAAAAAAATATAATGAAGTAAAGGTTAGGAAAGAAGGATTAGAATGAAAAATGAGTAAATATAGGTATGAAAGATAAGAGAACCTAAATATATAGATTTTCCTACGAAATAAGGATAGCAGAGAAATCATGCAAGTTCAACAAAGATGTTACGATTCACTAAACTAATCTACAGACTCGGTTCTAAATACCCAGATGTTCAATTATTCACCGTAGAGCAAGACATGAAATAACTTTTCTAAATCTAGCACAAACGAATTAAGACAAATATATAAACCTTGACAACTTCAATACTATGCTTAGTACGGGGTCGCTCTAACATAGCCATATTTAGCAAGTTACCATTCCAAAAATGTTGGGTCACTAAACAGCGTTATATCACAGATCTAGTGATTATACATGATATTGTTAACCCAAAAATTACTCTTAAAATTAACTCCAATGCATATAACTTGATTAATATAAAAGACTTGACACGAAATACGCATTATGACACATTGACATATCATAAACTTCGAAATAGAAAGTATAAGTAGAAAGTAAACCAAAGTTGTAAGGTACGCAAGTGAAAGCTAAAGTTGATCAAACCGTATCCACTCTTTAATGGGATTCATCAATTCCTGCAATTCCTGTGTCTGCTTTGAATTCTGTCTCGACCCGTACAGAACCTCCGCTAGGGTGCTATTCTTTGCGAATATCGAACAAACAAATATTGAAGAATGAAAACTTTTATTGATAAGTGATTTGCAAGTACACTTATACAACAATCGCTCGAGAATATAGAGAAATCTATTGATCGAAACAGGGATTCGAATCACTTAAACATTTTCTCGCTAATGCTTATGAACGTAGTGAACTCTCTATCTACACACACTATATATAACCCTATATTTGCACTCTAATGCTCTCCTCTCTGGTTGCAATCTATACTGCACACCATGCATGAAATTTGTGAGGATTGGAACCCTATTTATAGAGTTTGAAGGGTTGCGTCTATCCAAACGAAGGGTTGTGTCCATTGGTGAATGATTGCATCTCTTCATTGTGATTGGTTGAGAAGCTTTGATATAATCCATAATGGATAGACACCTTTTCATGATTGGTTAACTTCTGATAAGTGTCTTTTCGTTAATAGTTGATGGCTGTTGATCATGCTTATCTGGTGGTTGGTAGTTAAGAAGATAAAAATAGAAAACCATCCAAGTCGTGACCGCGATAGATATGTCACGATCGTGAATTTTTGATTGGCAGACTTCTGTTCTGAAGAAGAACAACTGGCGACCGCGAATGATTGTCGCGACCGTGAATTGCATTTTTCTTCAGAATTCTCCTTGCAACTTCACCGATATTTGACAGCTTCGATCCTAGCCAAATCTTTAAGTTCCATGCATCTTTTCACACCTTTTTCACTCTTTTTTCATAAAATTCCACTTTTTATCATTTCACTCCCAAGTTTACCTAGTATCTGCATTTGCATAAAAAACAACTACATACCACGTGAAATCTTTTATATGAAGTATAAAATTGACTTAAACTATAGTGTTTAGTGTGTAAAATTATAATGATAATAAGTGTAATTATACACTTATCATACCCCCACACTTAACTTTACCCTTGTCCTTAAGCTAATTTAATAGAAGTGTATAGATTGGTAAATAAGTTTGTACCTCATTTGGTGAAAGACTATTGCAGTGAGTACCACATTCCATGTTGCAAAAGATTTCAAGTAGATTTTTGAAATTTCCCACAAATTAGTAATGTGCAATTTATATAGCTTAGTTGCATACCTTTGTTCTTAATGGAGAGTCAACCGAATCGCATCTTCATATAAGTTTTATATGCATACTCGAATATTAACTTCTCTTAAGCATAGTATAAAGTATAAAGGACATAGAAAGAACACTTTGATTAATTTTCTCTCAAAGCATTTTTAGGTAACCTAGGATGCCAAAACACTCTCAGTGGTTGCATTTTATGCTCCATACCACTCTCCCATTTTTTCAGTGGTTGTATTTTATGCTCCATACCACTCTCTCATCATTTTTCTTTTAAGCATAAGTTTTTTTAAAGTACTTTGTACTTTGCACCCATTTTTCGTGTTATGCTTTCTTTTCTTTTTTCACTCAATGAATGGTTGCAGTTTCTGCTTCATACCATTCCTCACCTTTTGGATAACTCATTGGTTATCCTCTCTTTCTTTTGATTTTTCTTTAATACCCTCATCCTTTATTGATCAATTTCAAAGTATTATGGCTATAGTTTCCTAACACTTTAAACACACTTAATACTTATAGGACTTATTCGAGAATTGCATATAAAACTCATAGTAAGAATACCATTAGATATTACTTCACTTAAACTTATCGGAAGCATTAAACTAAAACTATATAACTTATACTAATATATGTTGCATCGAAATATAAATCGAAACTTACTTGGAATGTTGCTCTCGAATGTTACTCACCACTCATCCTTGCCAAATTGATAAATGTTGTGCACTAACATCAAACTTGTAAATACCTAACACTCATAATAACCTTGGACAAATGTTAGTAAAGTATAAGAAGTGATAATGTATAACTGATAAAAATATCAAGAAAAATTTTCAAATTCTTCGATTTTTTATTTTTATTCAATTTTTTTGGATTTTATGGGATTTTTACAAATGTCCCCCCACACTAAAGAACACAATGTCCTCATTGTCAGACTTTATAAAAATCAAATTTTTAAACACAACTAAAATAAAATAAAATAAAGGAAAGAAATTAAACCCATTTACTCCTCAGAACTTAAATCTGGTGGACTCGGAGATATATCCAAATTTTTCATTCTAAAATATGTATTCAACTTCTGGTTCAATGATCTTGCTGTATGGAGGCAATGTCTAGGCATGCTTGGTCGACATCTTTTACAAACTTTCCTCTCCAAGTAGCTTGTACTTCCCGATGCTTGTCTTGAATTACCACTCTCGAATTGAACTTCCTCAATATCCTCTTCGTCTGGTTGATTTTCTCGAGTAGCAGACTCTTGCATCGGTTGAAGCTTTCTTATCCTTACTTCATATGGTAGGAACGTAAATTTTCCTACTTCTTCTTTTACCAATCCTGCTCTTTTTATATACACTCCTCTAATTTATTTAAATTTATCCCTTGGATTATATTGTTATGGTAATTGATTCTTCGCTCCCAAAATTATCCCACAAATTGTGTTTGCGCCTCCAACTCTAGCCTTTTTATGTGTAGTCAGACTAGCGATGGATTCCAAAATATACATTGGAAACTTTGGTCAAAACTGTAGAACTGCACTCTCCAATATCTCCAAGTCTTTCATTGATAATTTAGTTGTTTCATGTCGAAAGAAAAGACTTTGAGAAATAAACTTGTGAAGGTAGAGAAGACTATTACTTCGGATGTTCTTGTTGGATGAATTTTTGACATTGTAACGATCCAATCCCGTCAATTCTGTCCAAATATCTGTCAACTCGTAATCTTCATCTTTTTCAATTTCATCAAAATTCTCTCCCAAACCAAACCACTTGATTAAATCCATCATTGTAAACTTATACTCGTCTCCTTCATTCATGAATTTCTTCTTCAAGATATTCCCATCATCAGCAACAGTAACCAAGAATTCGAGGACCCATTCTTCGATAAAAGGAAATCACATATTCATGAACTTCTCCAATCCAAATAGTGAAAAGTATCTCTCTACTTCCGCGTGAATCCCAGCATCAATAGCAAAAGTAGGATCATAGAAAAGCGTACCGTGAAAATCGAAGTTCTTGATTCTCAAGTATCTTTCCACTTCCTCGTCACTATAAATCGAAAAGAGACAACCAACTTTATTTTGTCGATTCACCATTTTTCTTTTCTTCTTTTATGAAGTTGCTGTAGACTTCTTAGGAGCCATTGAAATCAAGGAAGAAAGAACAGTGTTTGATTTGAAAAAAATAGAGAAAATTTGATTTTGCAAAGGATTGTGATTAAGAATAAGAGTTTTTGTGAAAACAAAACATGAAAAGAGGTTATTTATAGGGAAAGTAGGATAATTATTGCCTTCCCAACGGATATATTCTAAATATAATCATTAAAATATAGCTGTTACAGCAGTAACTGCTGTGCAGATCGCACAGGTTGCGATCGCGAGAGTAAGTCGTGATCATGACTTTCTCTTACTCAAAAACAGAAAGTTCAGATCAAACTGATCACGAGCGCGATACATGTCGCGGTCGCGATATGCCAAAAACCAAAAAAATTTTGTTCTTTTCTTCATTTTTTGAAAACACACTAACTTAAAAATATACACAAAATAATTAAAATCTACTATATTATACTATATATATATGTAGGAAAATATAAGAGATTTAGGGATCAATGGAGTTTTTCAACCCTTTGACTTCATATTCATAGATGAAGTCTAGTTTAACAACTTCTTGGATGTAAGCATCAATCAAGTCAAGTTTCATGCAAATATCTTCATCCATAGGATATTTATCAGCTTTACCCATGTTAAATTCAACAGTATCATCTCCTATCCTTAACTTAATTTTTCCTTCCGAAACAT
Source organism: Euphorbia schlechtendalii (assembly GCA_949673415.1). Classification (NCBI taxonomy): domain Eukaryota; kingdom Viridiplantae; phylum Streptophyta; class Magnoliopsida; order Malpighiales; family Euphorbiaceae; genus Euphorbia; species Euphorbia schlechtendalii. The sequence continues at coordinate 10,377 of CATIWQ010207016.1, forward strand.
CGATCAATGCTTTGCCAGTGTGCATAAAAGGTCTTCTTAAGATTATAGGACACTTTTCATCATATGCAAAATCTAGCACAACAAAGTCTGTTCGAAAAAAAAATTTATCTACCTTAACTAGCACATCTTCTGTTATGCCATAAGGACGTTTAATAGATTGGTCGGCCAATTGCAAGACCATGTTTATCCTTTTAACTTCATCATCAAGCTTTAACTCCTTGAAGATTGATAAAGGCATAAGATTTATACTAGCCCCAAATCACATAAACATTTTGGAAAAGAAATGTTTCCAAGTTAACACGGAATTGTGAAACTTCCTGGATCTTTTAGTTTAGTTGGCATTGTAGCAGTTATTATTTTACTACAATCTTCAGTTAAAGATACTTTTGATATTCCTTCTAAACTACGTTTTCAAGATAAAAGTTCTTTGATAAACTTACCGTAGTTAGGAATCTGAGTAATGGCTTCAATAAATGAA
>CATIWQ010207020.1:0-11976 GCA_949673415.1 Euphorbia schlechtendalii
CATGAAACAATTAGCCATATAAAGGCTAAAATAGTCCAGTACAAATCCAGAATTGAATCGGTTGGAACTTCTCAAAATATTGAGGCTCCAAGTCCCTTTGAATTTATCTCGAGGAAGATTAAAATGCAAAAGGGACAATTATCCAATGAGCAAATCATAGCAACGTATATGGAAGCTATGAAGAAGGATATGCTTAGAAATTTAGGCATTGAAATCCAATCAGATGCTTCAAAAACTACTTCTACAGTAGGAGAAGATATGATATTGGAGGCTGAGAATGCACAAGCTGAAGCACTTGCAAGTGCTACTAAAGATAATATGCTTTAGGATTCGCAAGCGGAAGAAACAGAGTTGTCAATAGAACAACTACTTAGAAATGCTGAGCAAGAAATTTCTCAAAAGCTGAAAGGAAAAGGCAAGAAAGAGTAGAGAGTGGAGCTCACGCGCACATAAAGGAGCATGAGCACAAGAGAAGGCAAGTTACTGTTCATAAACAGTAACATTTTTGGATTGTAGGGAAGGAATCTATGCATTCATAATGCATTTCCTTTTCTTTCTTTTTCTTTTTTTTTATGTTTGGCATTTGTCGGCCATTCTCTTTTCTTTTTCTTTTCCCTTATCTGTTATTATTTTAGTTTGCAATATTTTTTCAATTCCGTGCCTATATATTTTCTTCTTTAGTTCTTGTAAAAGAGGACAAAAAAAATTTTTAGTTTTAAGGATGAACGTTTGTAATTAATGGGTGTGCTGGATTACTATAACAATTAAGGAAGAGCAAATTGACTCTCTCCATAGTGTGCTCCATAGGTATTTTCTTTTGTTTTAAGCTTGTAACTATATTTTAATCTTGTGATATATTGTTTTATTTAATATTTGTTTAATACCCTCATTGATGGAGGGCTGATCTTTTGTGTTAAGTAATACCATGAATATTGTCAGAATATAGCATGTGAAGTTATTATGCTTAGCAGACTAAAAATACATGATGATAATATAATTTCTTGTTTTTATATTCAATAGTTTAAATTTATTAATTGTTTAGTATATTTAATACTTAAATATGATAGGTTGCAGAATAGGGTTAGAACTTTTAATATGATATAGAGTTTTATGTAATAATTTCCTAATACTCTGCCATGCTAGTTTTTAATTTAGAACTGGAACTAGGTTAGAATTTAGGACAATCAGAACTTTTTGAATATACTCAAGTCGCATTTAGCCGTTGTTGCCAGGGTTAGGCGTTTAGGCATTCTATGTTGACTCTGCTGAAATTAAAGATCTTGACAGTCTTTTAATTTTGTAAAATTATCCTATATTCTGAGTTATTATTAAAATGCTTAGCATGGTATTTGTTTTAGTAAATTGTTACGATAGAATTTTATGTCATATTAAGATGTTTAAAAAATTTATTTTGTATTTTGTATTGTATATATACGTATTTTAATGTTCATTTACTATTATGTATTTACTGTTCATATATACGTTGTTACTGTTTATACATACGTATTCTACTGTTTTACTATTTACTAATATTGTTTGTATTTTACTGTTTGAATTTTACTGTTTTACTGTTTATTTATACGTATGTTACTGTTAATATATACGTTTTAAATTTTGTTATTATCATCATGTATGGTCCGGTCTTGCTTATCATGTCATCCTATGGACAGCACTATAAATCTGTCTTTCAGTAAAACCATCTATGTTCCATTCATAGATTTGTTTACCGCAGTAAGAATTATTCACTATTAAATCTTGTTCTTCAAAAAGAACATCTTGTGAAATAGGCCCAGGATAATAAAATAAATTCTGTTTGAACCTATCCGCATATTTATGAAATTTATTTACTTCATCAATTATTACATTTTATATATATATATATATATATATTTGGTTAGTGATGTGACATAACTGTCATGATTTCTTATAAAAAAAATATTGTGTTTGACCTTTGCTTATCTTGGAACTTCAGGCCGAAGGGTTTGAGTTAAAGCCCTTGCTATCAAATCAAATTGGAATTGCCAGAAAACATAAACCATATTTGATCTCTCAATTGTCTAATGATAAAGTACGAAGATGTAATCAACTGCTAAAACTGTAAGGGAACAGCTCAAACTCACCTTCGCCGTTGATCTTGAGCTTCATATAATGATTAATCAGGCAGATAATACCCTGTTTTTGTGTGTTTTTTTTACTTCTTGGCAAAAAGAGCACTCCAGCAGTGAGGTGCCAATAAATGCTACCACTTTATTCACTTGTTTAATCGCTCACTTCTTTTTATTAGAAAATCATCATCATTAAAAATTTAAGGTTAACATAAAGCAAAATGAAAATACATAAATAATTTATTTCAATAATTATCTTAATACATAAATAAAAATAAATAATTAACTAAAAAATATTTTACACCATTTTATCAATTTTCTTTTTCTTGTAATATGTGACACAATAAATATTGAACATTATTTTTTTAATCTTTTACATGTAGGTCATCAAATTGATTAGTATATTAATATTGAACATTCAAACACTTTATTTGATTTGTAATTAAGTCTTTTCATTATTATTTAATTATACAATTTTAAATGAAATAGACAATCTAACGTAACTATATTCCTAAAAGACGTTGTCTTTGTTTTAAGGTTTAATACATCCCCCCTAAACTTGTCCACAAAGGAAAATTCGTATCCTAAACTTTGAAATGTGATAGATAATTCCATGTATTTGTCTAAAAGACATCACTTTGCCCCTTTGAGTGGGGCACTTGTTTTGTAATGGATATTGTAAAATACACGGTTGCATATAAAATTTCTGACATGCGTGTGTTTTAGTATGGGGAAAAAGATAATATAAAACACGTTTGAATGAGGGACAAGGATGGAAACAGGTAATTGATGACATATGATTTTTTTGGATATTAGTTAAGGTTGAGGACCCAACTTAATTAATCAAAACTTTGAAAACGTGTCAGGCATCCATAGTCCTTCGGTACACTGTATATATTATACCATAAACCATTTAATGACTTAAAAAAGTAATAAAGATATTACTAAATGTCAGTTACTCGGTTTGAACGTTTGGTAACGTTAAATGCTAACTAAACGCAATTAGTTTTCCATATACTATGTTAATCGTTTCTTTCTCACTTGCCAATTACTACTCCTCCATTCTTTATAATATTCTCTTACGCATTATATACTTAATAAAAAATTATTTAATAAGGTATGAGAATACTAATTTACCCTTATATTTAATTCAAATTAAGTCTCTTTTTAAAATAACATAAAAATAAAGGAGGGTATACAAGGAAGAAAGATAAAAAAAATAATAAATTTTAAAATGGACTATCATTTTGAATTTTCATATTTTAGCTAAATGAATTACGTACGAGGACAGTAATATCATTCACATTATATTCCCTAATTTTCACGTAAATTCTAGTTACAACAACACTTCAAGTTCTTTAATTTTGCATAGTTTTCTATCATTTACTTAATACTTTCAATATTTCAAAAGTATTTAACATGTATGTTTTACATTTTTAATTCCTCTCAATTTAATATATAATATTTTTATTTGAATTGATAGTGTTAACAAGATAAAATAATGACAGGCGCGTGCATGCCATACAAAACCCCCAGGTGGACTATATCCGCCTGGATCAGGGAAAGACGTTACGATGAAACTAGGAATGTTCCTGCCAATCCAGGTGGATCCCATCCGCCCCAAGAGTAATATCTCGGTAATCATCCAGGCGAACTGTATCTGCCCCAAATTTGGAAGATTCCAAGTCTTCCCCAATCTCAGTGAAATGTCCAGGCGATTACCAAGCTGAGTCGGCTTATCCGCCTGGATTGACCCCGAAGCCTCGGGAGTGTAGAGTTCAATTAAGAATCTAAGTCCACAAAAGAGACCTCAATAATTGGAACTCCCAATTCAGATAAACTTTATCTTATCAACAAGATAAAGATTCACTCAAGCTAGAACTCTGGTTGATTCACATTATTGAATTAGACCAAGAGACGTTCAAGGAGTATAAAAAGACCCTTTGGGTCACCACGCAAAGGTACGTATTCTAAAAACACTAAAAACTCTCTATCTCCTCTCTTAAATCCGATCTAACTTAAGCATCGAAGAGGCTACGCCTGTCACACAGCTAGTCCCCCATAGCGAAACAATTGTTGTTTTGCAGGAACCTTCAGACCACAACAAAGAGGAACATTGGAGTCAACTTCAGTCAATAAGTTAGCGCATGGAACCCCGTTCCAGGCTAATTTAACATTGGTGTGGTGAGCGTGGACTGAATTTACTTGCTCTGGCGAGAGTCTTAGTTCACACGAACATTCGGATAATCGAAAAATTTCAGTTCCTATCAATCTCAAATGGCTCACAACGGAACAAGCAGTCATCCCCCAACCACAGGGACAAATGTCACGGGGGCGCCACTGCCTAAGACTGGCGAACACCCCCAAGGTGACAAGACCCGTAGGAGGAGAAAACCCACTCCTCTAGTTGTAACAAAAATACAAAATTACACCAGAAGAGATGGAGGCATATTAGAAATCAGTTGTTGAGACGTACATCTCTTCTGGTGTGATGTAGGGAGATTTGAGCAAAGTTGGCTTGGTCATATCCAGGCGAAATACAGTGCCGCCTCGTAACTTGATCGATGATTTTGACAGCATGTTGCTGGGGCTTATGCCACCCCACCTCTACAACATCACCCAACCACATTTCACGCCCATCATCCCTCACACAAATCCCCAGATCGCTTCCACCACACTCTCGACAACCTCGGATATCATAACCACGCAACCCATGGGACTGAGTTCAGCCGGACAATCAACATAGTTATCATTACTCCAGGAACTAGTATCGGCCATGAAAGATGGTTAAATTCCGCCCGAAGACATAGGGCCAACATTGGCCGCCATCTAAGGATTAGGAACAGGCACGCAGCTTGAACAGATCCCAAAAATAAGAAATTTAAAGCAAGCTTTCGAGCCAGAAAGTGAAGAGGAAGATGACCCAGGGCTCGAGAAGAAAGCCAAGAAGGTTTTTGCAAAACTGGCAGTACCTTATCAGGAGTCCACATCAAGAACCAATTTTTCACCTTTCAAGAAAAACATCCTCTACCAGACATTGTCTAGGCTTGTCTAGATACCTACTTTTGATAAATATATAGGAAAAGATGACCCAAATTATCACGCTGCTGACTTTAAGAATCGAATGGAAATGGCGGGAGCAACTGAGGCATATATATGCCGATACTTTTCAGTCACATTAGGTGAACCTGCGGCCCGGTGGTTCACCTCTCTACCCCCTAACTCCATAGGGAGCTGGGATAAACTCAGTGACGCATTCTGCAAACATTTTTTGGGCTCCGCTTCGGTTGGATTGGTAACAAGGAGCCTACATGAAATTGTGCAAGACCTAGAGGAAAGCCTCCGTGAATACTACAATCGCTTCAATGAAGCCTGCCTGGACGTACAAGACTTGAATTTCAGCACCGCCAAAGAGGTAATGTTGAAAAGCACACGGAGTCGAGATCTTAGGAATGCAATCCTCACTAGGCATCCCAAAAACCTCAAACAAATGCTCGAAATGGCCAAATATTTGATTCCAGCAGATGAAATAAATTTCAACCGAAGGAAAGAAAGTTGGGGCAGGAAGACAAAGAGAGAGGACAGACCCAGATTTGATGATAGGAGAAGGAAAAATCGAGGTGGATCTAATCGAGGTGAATATCTTGAAGAAGACCGCCCTAGGCTGAATGCATCTTTGAGCCAGATACTAGTAACTATAAAAAAACCTCGAAGAGGAAAGCATTCATTTCCCTAAAATCCCTGACGGAGTCTCTTTGGGATGGAATTTGAACAAATTCTGCGATTACCACAGAGCTAAAGGTTATCACACAGATGATTGCAGATCGCTGGCCGACATAGTGCACGGGCTGATCAAAGCTGGTAAGTTTAGCCCGTTCGTGAAGGGAATCACCAAGAGGCATCAAAGGAGGGAGGAAAGTGAAGATGAGAGAGAAGATGACTCGAACAAAAAGTCTGGCGGAACAAAAGGAGTAAAAATGATGATTGCAAGTGGACCAGAATTCGAGTCACCCCAAAAGAAAGCTAGAGGCTCGTCTAGCAAAAAGAACAACGTAGAAAGTGAGGCGGAAATCTTGAAGCAGTTCAAGCAAAAATCGTTAGTCGAAAAATAGCATGCTAACCCCATAGTCGTCGAAGCAATGATAGAAAATTTCATGGTAAGAAGGATTCTTTTGGACACTGGAAGTTCTGTGAATATCATCACCGAAAGTGTTGTCAAGAAATTAGGAGTACATCACTCTCAAATTTGAACTAGATGCTCACCACTCATCAGGATCAATGGACAACCCATGCAATCCTTGGGAGAAGTCACATTGGAGGTGGAAATGGGAAGCCTCAAACATAAATTCTGCGGGAAAGTAGAGTTTACCATCACTGATATCTTAGTGGGCTTCAATATCATATTGGGAAGGCCTTTCCAAACTGAAACCCGAATACTTATCTCCCTAATGGACTTGGTGTTTCACATACCAACTACAAAAGAGATAGCGGTAATAATCGGCAACCCCCAAGTAGCTCAAGAAGCATACCTGGCCTCATTGCACAGAGAATCACTCCTGGTGGAAGAGGAGTTTGAGACGGACCGATTGGAGAAAATTGAGGCGGTTGAGGAGCTGGAAGAGCTCAAAGTTGGCCTTGAATGCTCATTTAAAATTGGGAGAAGCCTTTGTAATGACGTAAAGGAAGAAATAATTTACGCCCTTACTAATTAACAACATGTTTTTTCATGGTCATTTGAAGACCTTGTGGGTGTCAAACCTGAGGTCATGCAACACAAGCTAAACTTAAACCCAAGAGCCAAGCCAGCCATTCAAAAGAAAAGGAAGCATGCACCTCAAAGACAGAGAGCCATTGAAGAAGTAAACAAGCTCTTAAAAGTTGGACACATTAGAGAAGTCCAATATCCAAGCTAGTTATCCAATGTTGTACTGGTGAAAAAACTGAGTGGAACCTATAGAATGTGTGTAGACTTCACTGATGTGAACAAAGGGACTCCGAAAGACGCTTACCCGCTCTCAAGCATGGATCAATTGGTGAACGTAATGGTAGGCTATGCGGTCTACTCATTGTTAGATGCTAAATGTGGGTATAACCAAATACCCATACACCCAGCTGATGAAGAAAAAACATCCTTCATGACCCACCAAGGCACCTACTATTACACGGTCATGCCCTTTGGTTTGAAGAACGCGGTGTAACTTATCAAAGGTTGATTAACGAGATGTTACGCGATGAGATAGGGAAGTCAGTGGAAGTCTACATGGACGATATGATAATCAAGAGCAGAAGTGAGGTGGAACATGCAGAAGACATCCAAAGGATTTTCAAAGTGTTGCAAGAATACAGCCTGAAACTCAATCCGGAAAAATGCACATTTGGAGTGAAAGGTGGAAAATTCTTGGGGTTCATGATTTCCCAAAGAGGGATAGAGGCTAACCCAGAGAAAATCGAGGCAATTCTTAAAATGGAGCCACCTCGAACCCTAAATGAAGTTTAAAGATTAAATGGCAGAGTCAATGCATTGGGAAGATTTATATCTTTCTTCGCCAAAAGATGATTTATATCTTTCTACAAGGCGATAAAGAAAGATAAAGACTTTAAATGGAATTAACCCTACTACGAAGCTTTAGAAGAGCTAAAGAAATTCCTGGGAAAACCACCACTTCTCAGCACACCCCAACCGGACGACACATTGTACATGTACCTGGCCACTATTGACGAGGCGATAGAAACAATGCTGATTCGAGAGGAAGGACAAGACTAATTCCCAATTTACTACACTAGCAAAGTGTTGAGGAACGCAGAGCTCATATACCCTCGGATTGAGAAACTCGCCATGGCCTTGATCTCAGCCTCAACTCGGCTGAGAACCTACTTCCAGGCCCACACAATTATAGTGAGGACCAATTTCCCATTGAAAAAAGTCCTCCAATGGCCTGAAACATAGGGGAGACTGGCTGAGTGGGCTATCTGATTGGGGGAGCATGACATAAGATTTGAAGGTAGAAGCGCCATGAAAGCTCAAGTTTTGGCAGACTTTGTGGTAGAATTCGCGGGGCTCGAGCCAACCAAAGAAATCAAAACTTAATAATGGGAAATCCTCGTGGATGGAGCATCCTCTCACGAAGGAGCCAGAGTTGGCTTATACATTCGAGGCCCCGAAAAAATCAGATTCTCTTACACCGTGAAACTAGCCTTCCCCCCGACCAATAATGCAGAAGAATACGAGGCAGTTATCAAAGGGCTAGAGCTAGCCTGAGAGATAGTACCAGATTGATTATTGCTCAAGAGTGACTCAAGGCTGGTCGCAAACCAGATTAATCAAAACTTCGAAACAAAAGATGCAGAAATGGTAAAGTATCTCTCAAAGGTAAGAAATCTTATAGAGATACTAGAGTCAAAATGAGTAGCCTAGAAAATTGAACATAGTCCGAGGAAAAAAAATGAGCGGGCTGATGAATTAACCAAGGCAGCTTGTAGCAAAGAAGAGTGGAAAAACCTCACATGCCAGTACAAGGTAATCATCGGCCCGAACAATGAAACATAGGTGAGCTAATTAATAGAGCAACAAGTTCTCAGATGGATGAAATCCTTCTACGATTACCTGGCTAAAACAAACTGCCGAACGAAAATCGAGGCTACCAAAACTATAAGGAAAGCCATGCAGTTTTCTTTACTAAATGAGGAGCTTTACAGAAAATCGTACTCTAACGCTTGGAAAAAATGCATAACGACTCAAGAAGGAGCCAAAATACTGCAAGAACTCCATGAAGGAGACTGTGGATCCCACCAGGCAATAGTAACATTAGCTAGAAGGGAAAGCCTCGATGGCTTCTATTGGGAGTCTATGAACCTGGACGTAGAAACATACGTCAAATCTTGCCATCAATGTTAAATCCATGCACAAAAATCTCACATTCCCCATGCAGTACAACGCCCCCTACTGACTGCCTAGCCATTCGCAACATGGTGAATTGACATTGCCGGACCTCTTCCTGAAGCAAGCTTAAATTAGCCTAGAATGGGGTTTCACGCGCTAACTTGCTGACTGAAGTTGACTCTAATGCTCCTCTTTATTATGGTCTGAAGGTTCCTACAAAACAACAACCGTCGCTATGGGGGACTAGCCGTGTGACCGGCGTAGCCTCTCCGATGCTTAAGTTATATCGGATTTAAGAGAGGAGGCAGGGAGTTTTTAGTGTTTTTAGAATATGTACCTTAACGTGGTGACCCAAAGGGTCTTTTTATACTCCTTGAATATCTTTTCGTCTGATTCAATAATGTGAATCAACCAGAGTTCTAGCTTGAGTGAATCTTTATCTTGTTGATAAGATAAAGTTTATCTGAATTGGGAGTTCCAATTATTGAGGTCTCTTTTGTGGACTTAGATTTTGAATTGAACTCTGCACTCCCGAGGCGTCGGGGTCGGTCTAGGCGGACAAGCCGACTCAGCTTGGTGGTCGCCTGGACATTTCACTGAGATTGGGGAAGACTTGGTTTCTTCTAAATTTGGGGCGGATACAGTCCGCCTGAATGATTACCGAGGTATTACTCTCGGGGCGAATGGGATCCACCTGGATTGGCAGGGACATTCCTAGCTTCATCGTAATGTCTTTCCCTGATCCAGGCGGATATAGTCCGCCTGGGGGTTTTGCGTGGCATGCACGCGCCTGTCATTATTTTACCTTGTTAACAGGTAGCTTCACTGAAATTTTTAATTTATATATGTTGCTACTCATAAAAGTGATTGTTGCAACAACCGATAGAAGATTTTCAAAATTTAATTTGCTTAAATCTAAGATACTTAATATTATGTCACATGAAAGGCGCTTTGGTTACAATTGAGAATGTTATTTTGGATAACATTTCGTACAAAGATTTGATTGATGATTTTAGTTTAAAATAATATTCACAGGTTAATGATGAATTTATCAATCAATAGAATATGTGTTAGTCGAATTTTACAATAATTCTACTATCATTTATCATTGATCTATCAAAATCATAGAAAATGTTTGTACATAATTTTATTTTCATTTTATAAGGGCTGATATTTCTAATCTTGCTCAGGGACCCAAGACGGTCTACTAGTTGGTGTGATTATTTTGGAGCTTACAAAAGAACAACTTCAAAATTCATATATACATGAGAGTTACAAGTAAAAAATCGGAAACGCATATATACATGAGAGCCCCAAGTAAAAATCCCAAATATATGTATTCATTTTAATCGATTTAAATTACCAATAGGGATAAGTTCCAAAGTTCCCCTAAACTGGGAAGTGATAGTCAGATCTAATTTTGCTTTACGATGCTAATTTTTCTTCTTCTACAAGCTCATCCCAACATCATATTTCCAATTTGCTTTATATTTGTAAATCATATGCTTAATTTAACTGTCAAAATCACAACTAACAAAATAAAGAATTATTACCCACATGGTGTTAAGAAATATTAGCTAAATAGGGGCACAAAGGAACACACTTTCAATTTTTTTTATATTAATGGGAAAAAGCTTTCCTATTACCATTTCCTATTTTCTTTATTTAATTCTCGTGGAAAAGTATAATAGAACTTGGTTAACAATCCACATTTTCACGAGTGTTACTAATCATAATACTCACATTTGAATGGCTATATATTTATTTATGAAAATGAACATTTTCACCAAGTGGTACTTGTAAAGGAATACTCACCGTTTTAAAAATCCCTGTCTAGGTCAGCTTAGGCAGTATTTTGAAGGTCACCGCCTAACCACGTCTAGCGCCTAAACCTCACTGACTGGCGCCTAAGTCCCGCCTAGGTCTTGATTAATCTCCGCCTAGACCTCTGGAGGCACAAGCCGCCTGACTAGCTCTTAGTGCTTTTTACAACACTGAGAATCCTAACTAAAATGGAAAACAAAATAAATAGGATTAGGAATACAATTTTGTGGCGTATGTCACTTTTTGGTCTGTTTAATATGTTATTTTTGGAACTAATATACAAGTGTCGACAATTTAAAAAAAAATACTAGAATGAGTAGTGTTTTAAAAAGCGTTAGCAGGGATTGATGGATTTGTATTTTCTAATTTAGTAATATTTATTAATACATTAAAATATTTACTAATAAAATTTTACAGTGATCTGGAAATCTCGTCTAGGCTGATTTTTAGAACATGATGAAAATACATATTTAAATAAAACCCCGCATAGATCCGCGTAATCCGGCTAAGATCGCTTGACCCCTAAAACTACGGCGATGTTATGAAACTCCTTCTTAGGCCCCGCCTAGGAAGTCCCCAAGGAGTCATTGAGCCAATTTTATCGTGACCATTTGTTTTCTCAATGGAAAGGATGATCTATACCCCAACATATACATTTCAGATGTTATTTCAACAATGGCTGTTGGAAAAACTTGTGTTTTACTAGCTTACTTTCAAAAGAACAATATCCCACATCGAAAACTTTGAAAGATTTTATGTGGTTTAAATTAATATGTTCCTTATGGGCTTGTAAAATTATGAGAGAATCAAGGTGGGCTCTCGCGCACATGACAAAAATGGTGCAAAGCCGTTTCTAGTGCAAATTCTCTGATCTCACCCTACACGTGCGAAGCCTAGTCTCATGAACTTTTTATTATTTTTAAGGAGGAAATATTTTTTATTTTTCAGAAATATTAGTTTATGACTTTTGAAATGTCTTACCTTGAACTAGAGGAATTTGACTATACTTAAATTCGTTTTTGTGCTATAATGTTCAACAGCTATTTTTCTCAACAGTTATTGTCCCAACAATTATTCTTTGTGAATATCGAATAAATGAATGTTGAAGAATAGAAACTTTTATTCATAAGTGCTTTGCAATTACACTCATACAACAATCGCTCGAAT
>CATIWQ010207027.1:0-16716 GCA_949673415.1 Euphorbia schlechtendalii
TACTTAATAGAGACGAAGCTCAGAGCCTTAGATATAGAAGAAAGGAACTTCTGTATTGGTATAGCTACACAATAACTGTTGAAGGGTACTTCAGTTGAAATATTGTAAAAGGTTTACTCTTCACCAGAAGAAGAGTTAATATTGGATTAAATCTTGGACTGGAGATTCCAAGGACTGGATTAAGCAGAGGCTGAACCAGGATAAAAATCACTGTTTGTATTTCTTTACTCTGCTTAATCTGTATATCTATCATTTCCGCATCTGAAACACATAAATTATAAAGGGGGACTCTGAGTAACTATACTTACTCAGAAGCAACTTCAGAAGCAGTCTTCTGAAGATTAAACGAAAACTCGAAAAAGAGTCATTCACCCCCCCTCTGACCTATTTAACACCCTTACTGGGTCCTACACCATTTTTAGTTGTGAATCACTTAATTATAATCTTTTTGGCTTATATATACCTATTTTCTTATATTCCTTTCCTTTTCAATTATTTTTTCATTTATCAACCCATAATAAAAGTATAATAATATTAAATTTCAAATGCTAAAAAATTTATAACTATTTGACGATTAAATATTAATTGATTTGAAACTTTTTCTAAATAAATTGCTCAACATTAATTATTTATTAGACTAATTTTGTTTATAGACCAAAATATATGATTGTCAATTTAATATCACCAAGTGGAAAACCCCACCCCAATTGGGATTCTGGCTCTGCCACTGAATTAAGGAATCATCAATCAATCATTTCTCATTTCCAAAATATGCTACGTGGAAAGAACTTACCGTGACTTGTCAGGTTCAGAAATTTGACGATGAATTGTAACTAGAAACAGAGGAAAAATGGGGTAGAGGAGAAGAAATAGGGGAAGAGCGACAGAAATTAGAGAAAAGAGAAATAGGGAGTATGGATATAAACTCTTAATAATATTCATTGAAAGATTTTGCTGATACAATCGCAACTAATATAGAGCTACTAGACAGTTCCTGAATTAGTTACACTAAATGACAAAATATCATAAGAAAACATATTCTTCCTAATTAATTGGCCCACGTTTCTCTTAGAGAATAAAAGATAACTTGCACTAAATGAAAATAAATCTTAGTAAATGCTAACTTGCAGTGATTGCTAAATAGGCCAATGCAACTTAACCAATATTAACAGAATTAACTGCTATTCCAGCTCGGTTTCCCGCGCTTCCCTTATCCTCTTGTGGTATGTGACAATACCTCCCCCTCGAGTGCATTTTTGTCCCCAAGAATGATAGAAAATAGGAAACTGTTTACTAATGAACTCTGCGTCCTCCCAAGCAGCATCAATGGCCGAGAAGCCTTCTAATAAGATAAGGAGCTGTTGAACCGACCTGTCCTGAATCAGTTAATGCTTGGAGTTGATCACTTAAGCAAGAGTGACCGGCAGCAAGCCAGCTTCAATTGGAGGCATGGTTGAAATGACAGAAGTAGTATCACCTACATGTAGTATAGAATGAACCTTTGAAGTTGGAGGTAGCTTCAATTTATAAGCAACATGACTTATCTTTGCCAAAATCTTGAAGAGACCAAAAAACTTGGCTGCCAACTTGTGGGAGCTCCTTATAGCTTCATAATGTTGTCTACAAGGTTGGAGTTTGAAGTCGACCCAATCTCCTTCATTGAATTCTCTCTCACTTCTATTCCTGTCTGCAAATTGCTCCATCCGGTGTTGAGCCTTCACCAGAGATTCCTTGAGAGCTAAATCCATTTCCCTCTGCAACTGTAAAACCTCTTCCACTGCTGCCACAAACGTTGAAGAGTTTGGGACGGCGGGTGGGTGAGGTTTGGTACCATATAGTGCGTGAAAGGGTGTCATGTTTATTGCACTATGAAATGAGCTGTTGTACCAGAATTTAACCAAGGATACCCGTTGAACCCATTTTTTGGGATCAAGAAGTACATGCAGCGCAAGTAATTCTCCATGCATTGGTTGACTCGTTCAATTTGGCCATCCGCCCGAGGATGGTAGGAACTGCTGAATAGTAACTTTGTGCTCAGCAATTTCATCAATTCCTTCCAAAACAGGCTTGTGAAAATCTTGTCCCTATCAAAGATGATTGTTTGAGGTAATCCATGGAGCTTAAATACATGGTCCAAAAAGGCCTTGAATATTGTAGAAGCTGAGTAAGGATGGGATAATGCTATGAGGTGAGCATACTTGGTGAACCTGTCCACCACCATCAACATATAGTCAAATCTCTTATATTTCGGAAGTTCTTCAACGAAGTCGAGTGACACATCTTGCCAAGTAGATGCTGGAATTAACAATGGTTGGAGGAGTCCTTGGCTAGCACAATGCTCAACCTTGCATCACAAACAAGTATTTATTGACCCAATAAATCATAAATTCCAGCAATTTAGGCCAAAAGGTGTGTTGCACCCTTACCCATGTTCCTCGAATGCCAGAATGGCCTCCAAGTGGGAAATCATGGCAGGGCTGCACCACTTTACTCCGCAAGTCACCTTGTGTCCCAATGTAGTCTCTTTTTGTAATACAGAAGTCCTGTAGCACATGTGTATGGACCATCTGCCCTAGGTTGAATGGATAACTCTTGCAGCAAATTCTGAGCCAAGTCATCACCCATATAAGAAAATTGCACCACCTCCAACCAAGTAGGAGATACTGCTGAAATGGTTAGCAATTGATTTTCAATTCCTTCCAACTGCCTGAACAAAGCATCTGCTACTCTATTCTCACTCCCCTTTTTATACTGTACTCTAGTCCGAACAACTTAACCACTCCTTGCTGCTGGAAGGCAGTATGCAATTTATGCTGCTCCAAGAGGTACTTGATGCTTTGGTGGTTTGTCCTAATAATGAAAGGAGAAGCTTCTAGATAGGGCTTCCAAGTTGAAACCACATGTACTATGGCCAACAATTCTCTTTTATAGGCAGATAATTTCTGATTTCTAGGGCATAGTGGCATGGACAGATAACAAATTAGCCTTTGATTCTGCATCAAAACCGCTCCAATTCCACACCCACTAGCACCACACTCTAAGATAAATGGTTGTGAGAAATCCGGAAGAGCTAGAAACGGGGCTTGTGACATTAAGTGTTTCAGCTAATATGATGCATCCAAGGCTTGTGGGATCCACTGAAAATTGGTCCTTCTTCAACATCTCAATTAATGGCTTGGCTATCAGCCCATATCCTTTCACAAATTGCCTATAATACCCTGTCACACCCAAGAAACCCCTAAATCCTTTCACAATGTTTGGAATTGGCCAATTAACCATTGCTGTAATCTTCTCTAGGTCAGTAGCTACTCCCTTGGCAAACAAAATGTGGCCAAAATAAGCTATCCGGAAAACCCCAAACTCACATTTGGACTTCTTAACACAAAACTGGTTCACAAATCAAACCTCAAACACCATCTCTAAGTATTGTAAATGCAAAGTTAACATGGAGCTGTATATCACTATGTCGTCGAAGAATACCAATACAAATTTCCTAAGGAAAGGCTTGAAAAGTGTATTCATCAATGACTGAAAGGTAGCTACTGCGTTAGTCAAACCAAATGGCATCACCATAAACTCAAAGTGACTTGAATGGGTTCTAAAGCAGTTTTATGCACATCCGTCTCTACCATCCTAATCTAGAGGTAACTTACCCTCAAATCAATCTTCGAAAATATGGTAGCACAACTGAGTTTATCTATTAGCTTCTGAATCAAGGGAATAGGAAATTTATCCTTAATGATGCCCTTGTTCAACTCCTTGAAATCAACACAAAAGCACTAGCTTCCACCCTTTTATACCAGCAAAACAAGAGAAGCAAATGTACTTTGAATAGGCCTTATCACACCTACACTCGACATTTCCTCAACCAATCTCTCAATTTCATCATTCTAGTGATGAGAATAGTTATATGGCCTGATGTTGATGGGTCCTAGGCCAGGTTCAAGAGGCATAACATGGTTTTGAATTCGGTTAGGTAGTAATTTGGTGGGTGGTTCAAACAGGTTGTTGTATTTGGCCAATAGTTGTTGGACGGGTTCCCTGGGTAATGTGGCGGTAAGGCAGTTTGTGTGGTGGTAGGTTTAGAAATCATGACTAATAGCCTGGAAGTGACTCCTCTCCAGCCTTTTGTAATGAATTTATTGATGGATTTTAGA
This sequence comes from Euphorbia schlechtendalii, assembly GCA_949673415.1. Taxonomy (NCBI): domain Eukaryota; kingdom Viridiplantae; phylum Streptophyta; class Magnoliopsida; order Malpighiales; family Euphorbiaceae; genus Euphorbia; species Euphorbia schlechtendalii. The sequence goes on from CATIWQ010207027.1 coordinate 4,158, forward strand.
GATATCATTCTTAGGACCATTTCCTCTTTCAATTTTTCTCCCTTCCTTGCATACAATCAACCTATCATTAGTAAAATCAAAAGTAACCAAGGTATAAGCTCACATCTAGTCTACCCCAAGTATAATGTCATAGTCTCCCAATTCTAATGCCCTCGATGTAAACCAGAACCTAGTACTTTGCATAGTTCAGTCACAGTCAATGCATTTATGAGTGACAATCAACTTTCTACCATCTAATACGGTAATAGGAATTGGTGTAATAGGAAGTAAGGGTAACTTAGCATCCCTAACGAGCTTAACATCAATGAAGCTATGGGTGCTGCCACTGTCAATTAAGATTAGAACATGTTTCTTTTTGAGGTTACCTCTTAATTTGATGGTCGTGTCAGTCAAACCACCATCCAATGCATTTATGGAAACCTGCAACTGCTCTTCCTCCACTTCAATCACCCATGTTTCCCCATCCACTTCAGCAGCTACTTCCTCCTATATCTCCCCTTCAACTTCATCCGCTTCTAGTGTTATAGCCATGAGTTTCTTGCACTGGATGGTGGCCTGTGAAATATCGATCACCACACTTCCAACATGTTTCGGGAACTTTTTCGATTGGGTTAGGTGTTTGTCTGGTATAAGGTTTGATCTTAGTGGGTTACTAGTTTGTGGGGCTGAATACCGGGGTTTAGGATTGATGGGAGCTCTGTAGGTGGATTTGGGTTTGACAACTTCTAAGAGATCCTTCATGAGGTGTTCATGCAACCTAGCCTGCTTTATAGTAGTATAGAGTTCAGATGGTTCATGCACCCTAACTGCAAATCTAAGTTCAGGTTTAAGGCCAGCAATGAAGCTTTTGGCATAAAAGGATTCCTTCATTTCAGGATGCTCTTTCTCCATCCTCAACTTCACTTCTTCAAAGTTCTCTTGGTAAAGAGGTACTGTGATGACTTGTTTCAGGCGACCTAGTTCTTTCACCACCTCCTGCACATCTATTGCCCTGAATCGCTTCAGCACTTCCTCTCCAAACATCTCCCATGTGATTACCGGGTGATACTAGCTCCAATTTCTAAACCACTTCTCTACTCTACCATTCATATAGAGTCCTGCTAATTCCACCTTCCTATCTTCCACCAACCTGAGTGCGTCAGTGGTTTCCCATTGAAATTTCTACAGATCTAACAGATCTCTCCTAGTATTATCTAGCTTCTAATCTTGTTAATTCAGGGTGGCCTCAACTCTTTTGAACTTCTTAGCATGGTGCTCATCGCATTTGTTCATCCGATTAGTCAAGGCCTGTATCTGTTCTTCAATGGGATCCATAGTAGTTTTTGCAGCAACTTTTCTATGCATCAATAGTGACCAAAGATGGTAGCTTTGATACCAGATGTCAGGTTCGGAAATCTTACGATGAACTGTAACTAGAAACAAAGGAAAAATGGGGTAGAGGAAAAGAAATAGGGAAAGATATATATTGAAATTAGAGAGAAGAGAAATAGGGAGGATTGAGATAAACTCTTGATAATATTCATTGACAGATTTTGCTGATATAGTCTCAACTAATATAGAGCTACTAGGAAGTTCTTGAATTAGTTACAATAAATGACAAAATAACATAACAAAATAGATTGTTCCTAATTAATTGGCCCACCCGGCTCTTAGGGAATAAAAGATAACTTGCAGTAAATAACGATAAAACATAGTAAATGCTAACTTGCAGTGATTATTAAATTAGCCGATACAACTTAACCACTAATAACAGAATTAACTGCCATTCTAGCTCAGTTTCCCGAGCTTGCTCTTTTCCTCCTGTGGTACGTGACATAATTCTACCTCAGACTATGGTATTTTCCATGGTTCCAATATTCATTTCTTGGGGTTCGAAAAAGCAAGGTACAATTTCTCAATCTTCAACAGATGCAGAGTATAGGGCCATTGCCACAACTACGTCCGAGCTTGCGTGGATTGGTCTTCTCTTGTGTGAAATTAGGTTCTCGCCAAGTGGCCCACCGGTGCTTTGGTGAGATAACCTAAGTGCAACTTATCATACGGCTAACCCAATTTTACATTCGAGGACGAAGCATTTAGAGCTTGATTTTCATTTTGTTCGTGAGAGAGTAGCCTCCAAGGATTTGCTAGTACGATACATATCCAATGATGAGCAAGTGGCAGATGTTCTTAAAAAACCACTACCACAGGCTCGGTTCGGCTTCTTGAGGGACAAGTTGGGTATTGTCGGACACCACACCCAACTTGAGGGGGGTGATAGGGATAGCGTTGTAATATAGTTTATATTTTGAGGATTAATATGTAATTGTATTGTATACAGTTTATTATAAATACAAGCACTACTCTCTCACGTGTTATGTGAGAAGAGGCAAACCTAATTTGTTAGTCTATTAGCATGGAAACTCTGAGACACTAATGTTTCAGTCTAAGAAACCTAAACTCATGTCATATTTGGCATTTCCTAGTGTGTGTTTTTGTTTAGATTGCCAATCCATTCCCTTTTCCGTGCTACATATATACATCACCCATATTTGTAAACAATAAAGAATTCCTAATCACACAAACTTAAACTAATATACCCAGCAATACTCTTAGATTCTTCTGATGAATAGGTTAGCAAAGATACCATCTTTCGTACTGATTTAGAATCTTCATTAAGGTTTTTTAGCCTTGCGATTATTTACTATTTTCAGCTCTTCCACTTTTAAGGTCATTGGTTGAGTTTTGAAGTTGATTTCTGTGGGTTGAAATTATTTCTATATGAAGGTGTTTTTATTAGTTGATGTAATCTAATTGGAAAGTTATTGCTCCTTCGTGACTAGGGTATTGGTGATCTTGATCAATCGATGTATATATGTCCTTATTCTAGGGTCTCTTTCATGTTCAGTTACCTAATTAAAGGTTTCCCATTATTCTAATTTGATACTAACTCTTACTTTTATTTCCCATTCTTCATTTGGTTTCACTCATTTATGATCATTTCTCTCTCTCTCTTTGGTAGGATACATTTTGAAACAACAATCCTTCAACTCTATAGTAGACTCTAATCTACTTAGCATATCCTTGGGTTTTAGAGTTACTGCAGTTGATTATTCTATCTCGGTACGACCATACAATATGTATTCTTATCAACACATACATTGTTGTTTCTGTATTTTGTAACTGGTTGCTATTAGTAGTGTTGAATGACTTCAGCTAAGCATTCTCTCTCAATCAGTGTGTAATTCATTGTTTCAAAGTATAACATTGATTTAATTAGATATTAGTGACCAAGAATCATCAAATTGGTGCGCCTAGGCATGCCTAACACCAGATTAGGTTTTAGCGAAAAACTAGGAAACCTAATGATTTAGGTAAGTTCAAAGTTTAGGTGAAAGAAAAAAATAGTAAATTGAAATAAGGGAAGAGAAATTAGGAAAAAAATCGTAGATTTAAGAAAAAAATATTATTTACGGAAAGAGAGAATTAGGAAATGAAATAAATTATGGAAGGAGAATTGATGCAAAGAAATAGGAAGGAAAAGAAAGGAAAGAGATCGTGATATTAAATTTGAATTTGATTGATAGTTCATAGTTTGCAACTAGCTATTTAACTGTTAATAAGATTAAACAAAACTATATGTCACTATACCATTTTAATTGCTAATTTATGTGTGTGTGAATAAAGAAAATTTATGGTAGTTTATACTTATTTTTTTTATTATTTATTAGATTAAATTTATTTATAGTTGCTAATTTATGGGTGTGTGAAAAGCACGCGCCTGGTGCAGGCACCTAGGCTCCACGAACTACTTGCGGCTATCGCCTTGGCAACTACGCTTACTTTAAATAAGGGTACAAATGTCAACTTGTTATCAAAAGTTCATTGGTAATATCAAATGCAATTAAATTGATCAAGTGCCCAACGTGTTCAGGTATTTGTGATGTTTTTCTGATAAAAAATTCGAGGTGCATGCAATACTTGTGTGGCGGTATATAAACTGAATTTTTTATTCTCATGTCTATATAGTATATAATTTGAACATTAAGGACAGGAGTAAAGGTAACTTTTCTGTTAATCCTCAAATCTTGCAAGAGTATAAATAACTTCTGATTTCCATAACCAGACAATTACATAAAAAATCAAATTCAAGCAGCATCTACAATTCAATGTTAAAATTTTAAGCTGAATAGAAGAGCAAAAAAAAGTTAGAACTTAAAAGAGAGCCAAAAGTCCAGCTTAAAATGTTACTTCCAGACCAATCATAGAGAATAACAAACTAGATTAGAACTTCTACCAAACAGATAAATCTAATGCGAACTAGTATAATATACTTAAAATTCTGAAAAACATACCCGGTTTTGATGTTTTGACTTTAGCTCTCTGCACTTGAGAGAGAAAAGAATCAATTTCCTCAAAAACAAGCTCTTTCGAGCGGCTTCCATCAATCTAAATCGGCACAAAAATGTTTAACATATATAATCTAATGATATGAATATAAAATACTGAGTAAATGAACTTAAAAGTAAAAATGTCACAAAATACCTTCTTCATGATGTTTGAGTATGTGGGTAAAATTGCTTCTGAATTATGCTTATATATTTCAAGACGTGATTTAACCTGCAGAGTTAAAAGAAGTTAATTTTGAGTCCCAAATCATTGTGACGAGGAGGATTCAGCAGTTAAACATGTTTAAACATCCGAAATTTTTTAGCACGCTATATTAGTAGGCATATAGAAAACTGGAGAATAACCAATAGAAAATAGAATTACAGTGAATTGATTTATAATGTAACAAAGGAACATAATTAAGAATACAATACAGTAACTGATAGGCCATGACAACTAAATGATCATACAAAACTAAAGTTCTATAAATAAATATGACCTACTTGTCACAGTCACATGAAAATCATAGAGAAGCAAAAGAAAATTCTGGAAAAGAATTCGATATGTCTCATTAAATAGGTACATGCAAGCAATATCTTCAGAGTCCTTCAAAATTACAAAGCAAACTACGAAAGCAACATTTTAGGATATTTTTTTACTTACTTTATCCACAGTATCGTCTAGGCGAAGTACAAGCCGTGCTTTAATTTCCTCGGTCTCTGTAGGAAAATCTTTTATGTGGTAAATCTTCCCTGTCTCAGGATCCAGTCTTCTTCCAACACATCTGTCGATTAGGATTTGATCAGGAACCTGGGAATTTTAGATATGAATTATTAAAAAAACAGTGGACTCAAATAATTCAAATGGCATATTTATAATTAGAAAATATGCAATAAAATAAGAGGCTAGAATATAAATAAATTAAAAGGCAGATTAATAAAGAGAACTTTTCTGCCAAAATAAATGTGAAACCAAAATGCAAGCATTACAAGTATGTATTGTTAAGATAATTAAACAATTTATTCCAAACATAAAAAAGACGAGGATTTCAAATTTTCAATTGAACTGAAAGTCTTTACAGCTTCGAAGCGATTTCCACATATATTGAAGGAATCTTATTAAATAATGTCTTTATTGTGATGATATTCTTACGAATATAAAAGGAGGCATCCCTTAAAAAAATTTGAATGATATCAATGGAGCATTTAGGCAATTGGGGTAATGTTGTAGTGATATCAATAAAGTTGAAGGAAACCAGATCAGACAAAGCTCAAAATTATTGGTTAATCATCTTAAGATGCAAATTTACATACATCTAAGACAATGTATATATCAGGTCTGATCTTCAATTGTTCCAGACTTTCTGCTTGTGCAAAAGTCCGTGGATACCCATCGAGAAGCCAGCCAGTTTCTTTCACATCTTCACAAGATAACCGTGCCATCACCATCTATTAAATAAAGATTTTATCTCAGAAAATATCAAGGAAAGTGAAGAGAAAAATTTATGAGTTAGATAATTCTTGAGTACAGCAGTCACAATTTCATCAGGAACCAGACGTCCAGTATTCATGAACTCTTTAGCTTTATTTCCAATATCGGTCATGGCAGACACTTCAGCCCTTAAAAGATCACCTGTTGATACGTGTACCAATCCAAACTGCACAATGATAAGGCAAGAAAAAATTGATAAGGACACAAACTCTCGTTAGGCCAAAACCAGACTCGCTTTTTAGAAAATGAAGAAATGAAAAAGTAGGAAAGAAAGTATCCTATAAGAGAAATATTTATTATTTGTATATGCTTTAATTTTTCAAACCCAATCATGCTCCCTTCCAGCATCCTATAAGTGTTTTTTATTAGGCAGTTTAGACACAGCTCACTACAAATTTTTGTAAAGGAGCATATGTCATTTTTCAAAAAACTTGGTTTGTATGACCTGTGTAGCATCTAAGGCTGTCACACAGAATACATGTAAACTGATTCGATCTCTATCTTTGACCCACTTTTGAAATGGAAGGCTAGCTCTATTTTGACTTGCATTTAAGTCTCGACATCTTGCAAGTGATTAAACAAGACAACACTGATGAGGAAATATAGTCCAATGAGATTAACTTGGAGTATTACTTGTACGAGTTACATTTCATAGTTGCAATGCCTCTCATATTCTATATTGCAAGGAAACTGTAATGCAAATGGAATATGAAAAATGCCAATTCTTAAGAATATAAGAAAGAAAATGCAGGAAAACGTGTAAACAATAAAAAAAAAGATATATGTGCAACATTTAAACTGCAAAGAATAAAATGTGTGCCATAAAATTTACTGTAAACGATAACCAATTGAAAACATGAGAAACACGATTGTAAAGAGCAAGAAACCATGGAGAAGTTGCAGATTATTGATTATACTTTTTAAGTGTAGAAGAAATTTTAGTTTGGAAGAGTTCTAGTTGAAATAAACGCCCAGGAACAATTCATTCTAGTTATTCTACAAATTTCACCGGGAATCGTCAAATAATGACTAAAACGATCAATATGAAATTGGATTGAATATGTGTCTTATTTGAATGACTTAGAAACAAAAAAAACTAAGATAAAGAAAATGACAAAGAAGATATTACTTTCTTCACTATTAGTTCGGACTGAGTTCCTTTCCCGGATGCTGGTGCCCCTGATATCATCACCTTCAGCGGCTCAGTAGCAGAGCAATGGACCGCAATCCCCTGCCCAAACAACAACCGTAATATGATATGGAAATAAAATGTAAAATTCAATCAATTAGCTAAAAGGAAAAACAAGAAACCTTGCGTTTTGAGCTTTGCCTCAAATTGGTAGGAGCAAAGGAGAGACGACGGGGAGGAGGCCGATAAGAAGACTGGTGGGAAAAGCGATGAACCGAAAATGAAGATGAAATGGAAAGTGAAGATAAGGAAGGGACTGAACAGACATTGGAAGAGTGAAGAGATGAGAGTGAAGACGGTGACATTGTCGCTGAAGAAAGAGCAGATAGTGCTTAGCCCACCACAATTTTTTTGTTATTATTTTTCCCTTCCAATAAGAACTAGCAGGTTGAACCGGAACCCCTGGTTCGGTATCTAATCCAGGGTCGAGACTGTTAATTGATAGCTGGTACATCAAACCATAATTGTTCTGTTTTTAATTTGCCTATAGGATTAATTTGTTTCGATTGTTTTTGCGAATCAAGCTGCGCATTTATTAACTAGAACGGTTGATTCTTAGATAGATAAGGAGATTTGATTTTCTTATTCACCTTTTATCAGGTTGTTATTGGTCACTACTTTTACATTTACTTGATTTTGGTAAAAAAAAACCATCAATTGGTGAATCAACCCAATTTTATTGTTGTACTAGTAACACTTTATTTCTTAAATGCACAAGTAGATTGTAATTTTGAATTTTCCTAATAACAAAATATTTACTTTTTGAATTTTTTCATAACACACTTGACATTATAGTGCTAACATAAAAATATAGTTAGCTTTATTGTTGATATAGCGGTTTATCGAAATAACCAATTTTTCATACATACGCCAATCAATCAAGTTAAAAGATTCAATCAAATTAGTTAACTGAATTTCATTGAAAAATATGTAAGTTGAGGAAATTGTGTAATACCCTAATTGTAGAAAATTACAAACTCACGATGATTTATCAATTTATTTTCTATTGTACACAACATCAAAGTAACCACGACATTTTCTTGACAAGTATTCATTCGTGTAGAACTTTTTTTGTTGATGGAAATCATTTGTTTCTCCCTTTTTCCTTCACTTATTAATAGCATATTGATAAAATATATAAATATTTTAATTAATTTACAAAAATTTGGTATAATTAGAATTAAATTTGATTAAAGAATAGTGATTCCTCGTTTCAGATTTCAAAACCATGTTGTGTTATCATGTATTTTGGTTAGGAAGAAAACCTGATATCACTATTTTCCTATCTCATTGCAAGTCCACAATTGAAACATTGAAATGTGTCAATTTTAGTAGTTATTTTGTTATGTTTCAATTTTTCCTTCCACTATGAACAATATAAATACTATTTTTTTTTAAGAATGTACATGTTTTGTTAATCATGAATTTTTGTTCGTTTATCCGAGTCCCATCAAAAAAGTATTTATGTGACAAATTGTGGCCTATATTTAAAAAAATAAAAACAGAATTTAATTAAGTTGAACAGGGGGGAAATGGAAATCTGTTTATTCACTGAACCTTCAGTTGGTTTAGAAAACATTGTTAGTTGGCCAAATTCAATGTTTGATTTGCCACTGGAGATGGTAACGGATCCTGGACTCGGCCTGGATCCGTGGATCCGGATCTTTTTTTAGGATCTGGATCTTAATTTTATAGATTTGTCAGATCCGGGTCGGATCCTGGTCCAAGAAAACAAATACGGATCCGGGTCCGGATTTTACAATGAATCCCAAATCCGGACCCGAATCTGTAATTAAAGATTAATTTTACTTTTTTATTTATTATTTATCTCGAAAATATTAGATAGTTAAGATTTATTTATTATTTATCTCGAAAATATTGGATAGTTAAGATTATTTGAGATCCACATAAGTCCAATTACATGAACATAATTAAATGATCATGTAAACTATATAAAATAAAGTAAAATGAATAAGTATGGAAACTGAAATTAAGAATTTGATGTTAATTACATGGACCTGTTTTGGATCCGTTTATGGACCCGGATCCATTGGATCTGAATTTGGATCCTAAAATTATGGATCCAACGGATCAGGGTCGGATCCGGCTCTAATAAATTTTGAACCCGGTTCGGATCCGACCCGTTGCCATCCCTATTTGCCACCCTACTAGTTTGGACTGATTTTATAGATAGACAAATAATGTATCGATTTTTTATTATATACATTAAAAGAAAGGGAATCGTAAAAAATGCATCGTTTATGAATTTTATTTATAAAAATATATTTTAATTAATATTTTGTATTGTGTAATTTTTTTAAGTTTGTAGTATTTTTCCAATACGTGTCAAATGTGTATTTGATAGGTATGTGGTTGGAATGCGTATCTGGTAGCTAAGTGGTAAGCAAGTGATAGGATGCTAGTAGTGTTCTGAATTCGTATTTTTTGTATGTTTATAGCTTTTGATTTTCTGTTTTTAAATAATAACAATGAAATATATGGTTCTTACTAGGTTCCTACCAGATGTTGATGGTTTTGAACAAACTTCAATGAAATGTAAGGTTTCAATCAGATTCCTATCAAATATTGAACTGAACAAAATTTTGAAGGAATCTAGTAAGTATTTGGTAGGATGCTTGTATACACATGAATATAGTAACATATGCTTTGGAGATAAATTTTGACATGTATTTGTTAGATTTCATTACAAATTTGACACTATTTGTTATTCCTATCAAGCACTTGTTATTTTGGTTCAATACTTTGTAGATATTTATCTTACATGTGTTGTATTCAATTTCTAATGCATTTTCATTACTTTTAATATTATAATTGTTTGTTTATTGGTATGAAAATAAACTTTGACATGTAACAAATTTGACACAACTTGTTCTTCTTACTAGATATTTGCCACGTGCATACCAATTTCATACTATATTTGACATTGTTTGTTCTTCATACCAAATGACTACTAATTTCCTACCAGATACTTGTTGTTTTGATTCACTACTTTGTAGATATTTATCTTAAATGTATTCTAATCACTTTCTAATATGTTTTTATTACTTTCAAGATTATAATTGTTTGTATACTGCTATGGAGATAAACTTTGACATGTATTTGCGTTACCTACCAGATTTCACAATAAATATGACACAACTTGTTCATCCTACCATATGGTTACCACGTATCTACCAAATTCTTACTAGATATCGAATAGTTGAAAAAAAATTCAAAAACGTATGCCACAATAGATGGCATTTTGAAGATAAAAATGATACGAACAAAATGTTATGTTTAAAAATTAAACAATTTAAGAGATAATGGTAAAATAATATAAGAAACTTAAAAAATCAACAAGAATGTAAAGGAGAATATGATAAACAACAGGAGTGTATTTTTATAAACTTGAATCTTAATTGGGTCAAAAAAAAGGTTAGAGTACAAACTTAGGTTGAAATTAATTCTGAATGTCAGCCCATTTTATAACTTCCCCTCAAAAAAATATGTAGACGTTTTTTTCCATATTTTTGAAAGGTGGTAAACTGAGACTGGTTAAGTTGAAATTAATTTTGAATGTCAGCCCATTTTATAACTTCCCCCTCAAAAAAATATGTGGACTTTTTTTCCATATTTTTGAAAGGTGGTAAACTGATATTGATTAGAGCACATTCAACAGTTCCCTAAAATGAAGATTTTGGTAAAATAGGGAATACATATAGAGAATTTGAAAATCCAATCATTTCCTATTGATAACCTGACATATGATCACTAGGCGCGTAAAGGACACGCCTCCGTAGCTTGAATAGCCACTCGGTGGCACCAGATGGAGGAGATTGTGTGGAAGCGGCTTGGGTTTCATTCCAAGTACGCCACATCAACTTTCATGCTTAGACCAAATAGAAAGCATTTGAATCCAGCTAGGATTCTACCACCTGTTACGAAAGTCTAATCCTATTCAGGACTCCTTCCTTAATAAAGACACTCACTCTTACCCTGATTAGGATTGCCCGATCCCTATATGAGAGGGGATCCCCTATACCATCAAAGGTACATAATTTAAGCATCAAAGAGGTTACCCCGGTCACACAGCTAGCTCCCCTTAGTAACCTCTTGTTTTGCAAGTTCCAAACACCATCTAAGGAGGAGATATAGATAGACAACTCTATGAAGATTGGCGCGTGAATGCACTCTCCAACACCAATCTTTCCTTTAACCTATTGCAGTGAATGACTGGAAGTAGTTCAACATCCTTAATAACCATCTCAACATCAGTCGAGTCTAATGCACCATCTCGAGAAGATTTAATGAATATATCAATGCGCTTAGCACGAACGCTATAGGCACACTCTGTTTGGTTATGCAAGAGGGACCTACCACTCATCATCACTCATGGTACCATGGAGGTAGGCCACCCGCACCACTGCCTTCAAGTAAAGAGAAGAGCTATTTGAACGACCTAGATTTTATAAAGATTTTTAAGGAAGGGCTCAACAACTTCACCATCACGATGCATGAACCCCTCCTAACGAATTCTTACTCTCCATTCAGTGCTCAAATCTAGAATGAACTGCTAAATCCTTAAGTCAAGATCTCACACTTTGATAATTACAGTGGTGATACAGATCGCCAAATGCATATTAAGACCTACAAGAATAAAATGGACACCACAAGCCTCGGAGGCCCATGCGTATCGTTACTTCAGAATACTAATCAGGCTATCTGCTTATAGGTTTGATGCGTTGTCGGCCGAGTCAATCAACAACTGGAAAGAACTTCAAGAAAAGTTTTACACCTAGTTCATTAGTTTCATTTTGCAGGAACCAACTCTCACATACTCATTGATGTTATACAAGCATCTAATGAGTTGTTGAGAGCATATATCAAGCGCTTCAACAAAGTTTACCTTCGAGTGTGAAACATCGATTTTAGCACCACCAAGGAGGCAATGATAGGGGAATGCAAAATGAGCGATTGCACATATAAATTGTGTAAAGAAATCCAACTCATTTGCAGCAAATAATGAAAATTACCAAAGGGCATATTGAGATAGATGAGTTGCATCGAACGAGAGATAACCAGACGTCCAATAAGCAACCTAGGCCTAAAGACTAGAGATCTATAAGAGGAAGGGGTAGCAGCTCAAAGAGCAGTAATTCCAAAGACTACATCACTCAATACTGGGTGGCAGGCCAACTCTAATAGCTCCTATCAGCGACATCCTGATGACCATAGAAAAGTAACTATAAAAGGAGCTTGCGCTACCCAAAGATAATCGTTGACTAGAAGTTGGGTCGAGATATGAGCAAATACTAAGAGTTTCATAGAGCTAGAGGTCATCACACAAACGACTTCTGCATGCTGGCAGATGATGTAACATCCCATTTCATAACATAATATTTGCATTTTGATACATATGTTATATTTCGTGAAATTTATTATATGGTATAATTATATATCATATATTGTTTTAGACTTTAGTTTCAGTTATATAAAATACGAAATAAAATA